>CM075014.1:3988269-4005085 GCA_037576675.1 Pangasius sanitwongsei | reverse complement strand
CCCCCCCCCCCCCCCCCCCCCCCCCCCCCCCCCCCCCCCCCCCCCCCCCCCCCCCCCCCCCCCCCCCCCCAACCAACAACTGGTGCTGTCACACAACAAACAATCCTCCCAGGTGCATCGCTGTCATCCCAGTGCTGTGAAACGGCTTGTGCTGCCCAGTTGCTTTCGCTGTACGAGCCTTGCTGGACTGCTATGCATGGCTCCTTCAGCTTGACTCATTCTGATCAGTACCGGCCCATTCTTCTCAGTTTGCACCTCCTCACCACTGAATAAATGTTTTATTCAGCTCTTAAAAGGTAACAGCTTTATTAAGTATATACACAGTATATTCAGTTAAAACTGGATAATGCAGCTGATCACTATCACTTGACTACTATAGCACTTTTCAATAACACTCGTCATATCTGACCTACACGAAACATATCCTTTGCGTCTAACTATTAGAAATACATGGTGCCTAATCCTTACATTCTTTACAGCGACATCTCACGACACTATGTGCCATTTAACCGTTTATCCATTTCCTTTCCTTTTCAACTCTTTGAAAATGCACCGATCTCGGCTCATCTCTCCTGTCTATCAGAGAACTGGCAGTGCTGTGTACCTGTGTGTGCAGCAGCTAAGACCTGCAGTAGTACAGGTGCGCTCTCCTGCACCAGACGGGGCTGAGACGAGATGAAGGCGAGAGCCTTCACACTGCGCTCTCGTGCTGCTGCTTTGCTTCGACCCTGAGGGGGAGTGGAGGTGTCTCCTTCAGCCATGGGTTCTGTGGAAAGATGCCTTTATTCATCAAGCGAAAAGCCACAGCCATCTCTCCAGAGGAATTCCTCCAAGCTATTAAATCCTGTCAGGTGCTGTACAATTTAAGCTCTGCCGCTACCTGTGAATATTTCGTCCTTCAGTCTCGGAACCATTCGGGAAGTGAAGACAGACGGATGGAGACGAGCCAGAGATCCTGCGCAGTCCATTACTGCCAAACTGAGACGTGACGGAACAAGTCTGACATTTCATCCAATCAAGCTGCAGTAAATATGACTCATTGTGCACTCTGATGCTGCCTCTACCTGACTTGTGCATCGTCCTCTTCCACTACAAGCCTCGTCAGGTGGTCCACTGCTATTTCCACATCTGTCTCCAATAATAGGCCTTGATGGGGGGAAAAAAGAGGCTTGATTTGTTTACCCAGATCCTTCTCGGTGATATATATGTGTTTAGAGAATTTAATGGGGCAATGCAGTAGTTTTTAATATCAGTGACTCATGAAGGGCTTCATAAGTAGGTGAACTTTTATATGTCGATTCCAATTTTGACTCAAGTTCTTTTTCAATAAACGACAGGCCCTTGTTTAATAATTAAATCACTACTTGGGAAAATATCACTTAAATAAGTGATGGCTATATTTAAATAATTTAGCCATTGAGGTGTAGCAAAATATGCTTTTTCCATTTTAACTTAAATAGTAAAAGGTTTTCATAATTATTGGTTGGTGTGTGTGTGTGTGTGTGTGTGTCCACCCACCAGACTGCTGGCCCAGTGTGGCAAGAACTTTTGTAGCTGTGACTTGAAGAGATGCATTTGACTCAGCCAGAGCAGAAAACACCACGCTGCAGAGAGACTTTTGGAAGGGGAGCAGCACATTCTCCTCTGAGTGGGGTCCAAGAGAAAGGGGGAGAAACAACAAATTTATACCTCCGCATTGTTGAATTTCCAAATCGAACTCGTCAGAAGGTTTTGATTAATCTTCTGTAACAGCAGCTCTGACAATAATGCAAATTACAGGGCTTGCATAGTGGACACTCTAGCATTTACGGAAGGAGTCTCCAGTGTCAGCTCTTTGTAACTTTCAGAGGTAAATCTGAAAAAGAGAGGCTGGTGAGGGAACGACTGTTTATAGTTTATATCTCTAATGTAAATGATAAAAGGAACTAATTTGATTTGTGGACATTTCGCAACGTTAAGTGTAACTATAAACAGATTAAGTGTACGACATTTCGTTCTTTAATAAATAAAAAAAAGGTTACAGGTGGTAAATTGCTGTGATAAAACACTTGCTGTGTGGTTATAGGAAAATAGCAACCTGCTTTCACGTTGCATCTCACCACCCTACTGTTGATTATTTTCCTATAATGGCATCATACAAAGTGTTTTATCCCTTAGCCAACACTACTAAAGTGCAGTAAAAAAAAAAAAAGATCAAAATACTGCGCGAATATGCAGTATGAAGAACCCCATTCAGTAATGACATGCCCAACAATTTTTTTGCAAAAGTCCACAGCGTCATCAAAGTGCTTCTTGAAAATAAATAAATCACATTTATGTGTATATATGCAAAGACTAGCTCATGCTGAATAGCCTCGGGGGTGAGATCAGGAGGAGCAGGATAAGTCAAAGCATGTTTGATTAACACACACCTTGTTCTGCAGGCTGGCTGCTCACAGTGGGCTGGATGAAGCCCTGCAAGACCTCCAGCAGAGTGCGTCGATGAGTGCACTACACACACACACACACACACACACACACACACATGCACACACACATGCACACAGAGCATGGCAATTAAAAATAATACATTACACAGTACCAATGGCTCTGACTTTTTTATGCTTACTTGAGGGACTATACGTAAAGGTCAGACAGGTGCTCCATGTTTTCAAACAGCCTGCATATTATTTTAGAATAAAATGAACATTAACCTGGCATTAGGAAAGTGCAAAAGAAGTTTGAAGCTAGTGGTTTGAACACAAAATACCTAAAAAAAAATACCGAGACAGCTGCACTGGTTCATGTATGTGTGCTCAAGTGTGTAATCTTTCAGTGGATGCGACACTGACCTGAGTTCTGGAGTTGTACTGCTCAAACAGTGCAGGCAGCACCACCGCTGTCACTATGAGGCTTGCCCTGTAGGAGGCGCCACTTGCAGCCTGCAGCAGCTTAGCACTAGGCCACACCAGCTTCAGATCCGGCTCACACAGATGGTGCTGACAGTCTGAAACGAAGAGAAAGAGAGAGAGACAGAAAGAGACAGAGAGAGAGAGAGAGAGAAATTATGGAGTGGGTAAACTGGTCATTGGCCTATTGGTCAATTGGTTTGTAAAACTTCTGTGTATTGCAGAGTACTCGACTGACGAGCAATGACGTTTCTCACTGACCAGATGGCAAATTTCATTTTAAACATTTAGATGGCTCTCTGGATCAAACCAAAGCGTACGAAGAGTACAATTTAGAGTGAAAGTGTGCAATAATTATAAGCTTGGTAGTTGCCATAGCAAAACAATGGGGTTAGAGGTTAGGAAAGGCTTAAAAAAAAAAAAAAAAAAAGTGATTTTTAAAAAGAATGCGTATCTTTAATGTGATCTGCAATCCTGCAGCTTATTTGCACCACACTGGGATTGAGATACAGAATGATTATCTCTTGCCATACGCTGTACGCTGTACCTTTGAGGACGAGCTGCAGGAATGTTTGCAGAGCATCTCCCGAGTCTGACGTAAGGACAGCGCGAGACAGGCAGGACGTGATGGCGCTAAGAGCAGAGAGACCGGCTGACTCAACTCTCTCACTCGCCGTCTGAAACACCTGCAAAACCGAACATCAGCAAAATAGTAGAATAAACAGTCAAATATTATGGAATTACAAGATATAGATGATGTGCCTGAACAGATCGTAGTAGGTGTGTGAATCCGATAGTGAATCAATTTGATTCATGATTCATTGGGGTTTCATTTCGATTCAAATGTAAATTCTGAAAAATTGCATTCAATTCAATGCACTAAGGAGTGATACAATTCTCAAAATTCAGTGTCCTAAGAAATATAAATCAACATTGCAAAGGTGTGATGCGGCATGATGTGACTCAGAGTTAGTGTTTCCACCCCAGAGTTGATCTTTTTCCAATATCAGCATGTTCCAAATAGTTTTATTCCTCTTGCAACACAGCACTTCGCCAACACTAACACCTAACTTATTTATTTATTTGTTAAACGAAGACAATGTCATACTTTTTAAACCCATTTATAGTTATTTTTAGTGTTGTGGAAAGTCTGCGAAATAACTTGGTTATTACAGCTATAAACAGTTGTTCCCTCACCACCCTCTTTTTTTAAAAATAATTATATTTAAAAAAAAAAAAACCCCACAAAGCTCTCCATCCTGAAAACTCAGAGGAGCAGCTTTACCTCTGAAGCGCTAACACTCCTTCCAAAATAAACATCTCTTCAGAGAAACAGGGAAGACCTGTTGTAGATCACCCATTGTTTATCTTCCTATAACAGAACGTACCATTGTGTTTTATTCCGTATTTATTAATAATATTATATTATATTAGTTGACTGACATCAGAATTACAGGGAGGAACTTAAAAGGTTGAAATGCTGGTTAGACACGCATGACTTAAACCATTTGAATAGTACAAGGAAACGACATTACGAGCAAAACTATTTTAATATTTAGCAACAAATATAAACAAGCTGCAATCAAACGTCACCTCTCTGCGTATGGAGGACCAGAGGCCTGGGAGGAACTCAGCCAGCTCTTTGTGTCCATATACAGGTGCACAAACAGCCTAGAGCAAAAAAAGGACATGGTCATTAGTTACCCTCACAGGGTTTGCATGACAACCCATCTCTGTCCGACCACTCAAAAGACCTCAAAAGTCCTGCTGGAATTGTGTCCGAATGATGCTTTACCAGAGTCAGCAGGGAGTCCACCTTGGCATTTTGGACATCCGAGTCAAGCTTCTCGATAAGTAACGGTACCAGGAACTGTTGGTGTGAAGAATGCAAATCAATAGAACAAACCAGCAACTGTATTCTTAAAAACAATTTGAACAGGGAACTGAGTTTGGCTTATAGGATCCAAAAAAAAATGTAAAAGAGAAGGACTTCCTTAGAAGTACGGCGCTACTTCCTTTTTGCATACCTGCACACAGCGAATTAGGACAGTTTGATACATGCCTTGAGCGTAAACGTTCTAAAAGCACAGTTTAGCAAAGGTTCAGCGAAACAAATCACAGCAAGAAAATCTAAAAGCCGAAGATGCGTTCATCTGTGCTGACTTAATTTGCCAGCAGCTTTAGTTTTGACTATACGTACCATCGTCCTGGTTTTGTGGTCGCATAACGTCAAGGACATGTATAGTATATGCCTTAGTGTCTCATATTCATAGCCAGCTAAATAAACACTTTTATTTCTACATTCTTTAACTGCACCACCGTTTTATATCTGGGTTCATCCTTCTCTCCTTTTTTTCTACATTATTTTTAGACTCCCAGACAAAAACATTTTGTTGCGTGTAGACGTAATATAAGTGTGACGGAAACATCAGACGGATCACGAGGAACAAGGTTATCATCCTTGAATCATCGGAATGTCAATACTGAGTTCTGATTGGATCTGAAGCACGAAGAATAACCGCTGCACCAGTGGACAAATCAGTAGCTCGGGCTATTAGTGTTTTTTTTTTTTTTTTTTTTTTTTAATCCGTAAGTTGCCTTTCAGACAAATAGGTTCAATAACCAGAGAAAGGAAAAATCCTACTCCCTACAGGCTTTTGCAAAACTAAGGTTCTCACTTGGTATTTGTGTTTAAACGTAACGCTTTTAAAAACGGACGTTGGTCACAAAGCAGCTTCGCAGAAATCTGGATATGAAACTTGAATTGAATTTGTATTTTTAAAATTTATCCCTAATGAAGAACTCCCCGAGATGACAAGAGGAAGAAACCTTGAGAGGAACCAGACTCAATCCTGTTCTGGGTGACACCGGATAGTGTAATTATAAATCATTTCTCTTCTATAACTGTGTACTAAGCAGTGCTAAATCTGCTCAAAGGAACAAGGTGATGTGTGAACATCGCTCCAGTTTTAATCTGAAGTCTATCATATCAAACTGAAGTTATCAACCGTTCACTGACGGAGACCTGAGTGCAAACTGTTCTTAACAATTGCATTCTTTAGGCTATACTAGTAAGAACATCCACAGCCATCTTTACGGTGTCTTGTGTGGTAGCATCCAGATCGATCCCATGCTCATATTTAGGCTATCCTTTACGGGACCGTCCTCAGCAGCAGCAGCGTTATTACATTACTTTAGCTAGCACGTTTCAGCCTCGTCAGTTTGCTTTCTGGGGAGCTGAAATATGGGACTGAGCAGCACAATGGGGCTTTTATTTTGCCAGCGTGCTAGCTAATGAATTTATCATTTGTCTACCCCTGCTCTGAGTACGATTTCAGAATTTGTGTGTAATGAGTTATGAGATGAGGGTTTTGTGGCGAACCTCTGCGAATCGTGGCGTGCCTGTCAGAACGGCCCGTAGAGCCAGGATGAGGTCCTCCTGCGTGATGCCGTGAGGGTCATTGGGTGGCTAAACAGAACATGGGGAGCAGGAGAAAATGACTAGTAATTAACTAGCATACAATTAGGGATTATTTAGTAAAAATTCACACATATATATATATATTTTTTTAAATAGGCACTCCTGAAGGAGAATAATACTGGAGGTAACATGTGTATGACCAGAGTCACAGTCCTATAGCACTGCATCACCATTTTGCAATTAACATTACTCAAAATTGTTAATTCCGTAAGATCACATCACACTTTATAGATGTTCGTGACTGCAGACTAACAGACTGTCCAAGGCCATAAAAATTCCTACAAGATGCTATTATTTGTTACTGTGCTTGAAGGAGAAGCTGGAATTCTACGCACAGGCGTGAAGTCTATTGGGAAGTAGCAGGACGTGACTTCAAAGAGCTCCTCTGTAAACGGATCTGAGGAGAAAAGAAGGAGTCAGAGACATCTGCTTAGCCACTGATGCTAACTAGCGAAAGACAAAGCCTTCATGGGGCATTCCTTCATCTTATCTGACCGAAATTCCAGACTAAACATTTGTATCACGATCGGAGACTATTAGACTAGGCAGGACCTAGTGTGTGTCTCCAAATCTGTACTCACTGAGGTCATAACCTCTGTAGATGATGTTTCTGGCTATCTGGAAGGCCAGCAGTAGGTTGCGAGGATCTCGTTCTCCATCTACAGCCTGCACAAATCCAAACACAAAGTCTGGACCCAGACCCTTCAGCTCTGCAGAAGTAGGAAAGTAATTGACAAAATTACGCCGGATGTGAAAGTCACGAGCCAAAGCATGTCAGAGAGCGCTCGTCAGAGCAGGACGGATCGATGTCAGAGCAATATCCGTGAAGAACAACCTGATAAAACCTTAATTCAGCCCAAACATCAGCAGTCACCAAGTCAAAATCTTTCAATGCCCACTTGAGAGTTAAGAGCCTCAACCCCTCAATTTAGCGTTGTATAAAACAAAGCTCTTAACAACTAGAAATACAGAACATATGTATTCAAATCGACACATTCCACATAGTTTAATATCACAAAGAGGTCACTTTTATCACAGTTCAACAGTATTAGTCAATATTATCCAGGTACTTAAGTAGTAACCCCAACCATAACCTTCAGAAATTACAAGAAAAGTACAAAGACAAGGTAAATGAATAAAATAATAATAATAATAATAATAATAATAATATGACTGGAGAACAACACGCTAAATAATATATTTATATCCTCGAAACGTTTGCAACAGATTTCAGGAGCAGAACTTAGCAGAAATAATATTTAAGCAATAAAACACTTGGGGTCGAGCTGTTACAGAAAAGTAATCCAAGATGGGCTGGTGTGATGTGGCCTGACAGGAAGTGCGGTTGCTGAATTAGAGTTCATTATTTTATTATAACAGTACAGTAGTCTTTTTTATACACCACCGCAATTTAGCAATTATATTATATAGCATATTTTTTTAAATTGAAAGAACAGTACATTAAATTATAGATATTTTAGTTCCATTTAACGTTGTTAGCTGTCTGTGAAACTGCCTATTATCTGTTATTATATAGCAGCTATAAAGAAATGGTCCTTCAGCAGCCTCTCTTATTTCTCGGTCTTTAAATTAATAAGGCAGATTTGAGATTTCACCAGCACTGTGATAGAAGAAATAACAGCCACATCACACCACACCACACCGACGACATTACGAAGTGGTGTTAATAACAGCGTTGCGTTGAATATTGCCACGTCATATCAGCACTAACGCAACCTCCGTGAATGACGCCAGCTTCCTTACCCTTTTCTCTCGAGTTCATGAGGCTGATGAGTATGTTGTAGACGCATGACCGTTCCTTCAACATCAGGGACTGTCGAAATGAACAACAAACACCACTGAAAAGCTTAGCAGATGAGGCTGTTAATGCTTCACGTCTAACTCCGTGCGCATTTGGTGGTGCTTTCTGAGAATGAACAGAACTAAAGCACGTTAGCACAGAGAGAACTGTATCCGTGTCAGTGTTCTGGGTTAATTCACCTGTACATGCACATCCTGGAAGAGGGCTTTCAGAATAGATACCGCCGAACCAGGAGGCAGCACTGTGCACTTCGCCTGTAAGATTGATATCATTTACACTTGTACGTTTACAAATGAGGCTAATCACAATCCAAGCACATTGCAGAGCAGCCGAGGGATAAAGAAGCTCTAAAAATCTCTGGCAGTCCTGACATTTGATCTTATAACCTTCCGGTCACTAGTTCAGAGCTTTAATCATTACACAACCACTACCTTCAAATCGCACGACTCATTATTGAGCCAAACACTAACCTGCATCTCCTCACTAATCTGATGTGTCTAAATGAATCAATTATTTAACATAAACAGATTCACTCCGGTGCCGGCGCGCGTGCTCGGGCTTACCAGAGCTGCGAGTCCGCGGAGGACATGTGGCGTGATTGCATAGTGATCCTTTAGCCTGTTCTCGTAGAACGTTACCAGGACCTTCACTGCACAGAGAGAGGTCAGAAATTAAACCACAAAGCTCACCGCTTCTGCACTAGACAAGTAGAGTATACAATTAATATTGTTATTGTATCGGACTCAAGGTTCACATTATGTACTGTATATTCCAATCTTTAAAAAGCAAACCTAAAATTTATATCGTGACAAGCTCCGAATTAGATATAAACATACATGCACATGGATATGAGCAATATTCTACTGCTATACTCTGATTATTTTGTAATTGTGAATGTGTCTTGTTATGAAATATATTATGTAAGGAATCAAAACAAAACACAACGGGGCAAGTCTCGAGTGTTTCTATTCAAATAGCTATACCACAGTATTTATAAATCATAAATTTATACCACAATTTCTTATGAATTAAAGATCGACACATTATAGTTGTTTTTTTTTACCCATTTAAAGATACATTTAAACCTCAGAACACACTGGGAATGGATACTCGCTCACAACACTTTTTTTCAGTCCCGGCTCGGGATTCTGTCAGTATTGCTGAAGCTCTACAAGCGGGAGCAGGATGTAGAGTGCGCGGCAACGGCTTACCTTCGCTCTCGGAAAGGCCGCTGTAGCATTCCTGCAGAACCTGAGAGAGGAGCTGCACCCCTCGGCCTCGTGTCTGAGTCTGAGAGCTTGTTAAACTCAACCTAAGCAGCAATAAAACAGCCGGTCAAGCTACGTGCCTTTGATCAGATGCAGAAAATGTCTCTTCTGTTACAATATTAGGCCAATTTTGCATGGTCATTCAGTCTGCTCAGGGTTTGGAGAATAACGCTGTGTGCTTTTGTCTGAAGCTGCTCTAGGGTTTGCGTACAGAGCAGTCTCTCCTGTTTGGATTTATTTATCGTTTGCATGCTGCTTGTTTTGCTGAAACTGAAGGGCTGCACTGTGACCTGGTTTCTTATTTATTCTACTGGCACCTCTTGTAGTCATGTTTATAGACTCTACACTGCATTTTACGTTGTACCATAATCCTTTAAACAATATACAGTGGACATAAGAAGTCTACACAACCCAACGTTATGGTGATGTAAAAAAAAACAAACAAAACAAAACAAAACAAACAAACAAACAAAAAAAACGAAACCAAGATAAATCATCTATCAGATATTTTCCCACCAAAAAATGCATGTGGAAGAAAAAGTAGAAAAATTTCAGGAAAAAAAACCAAAAAACGACAATAACCTGGTTGCACAAGCGTGATGGGACACGTGCTCAGAATGAACCAATCACAATCAATCTCATGTTCAAAAGTAATTATCATACAGCGGTCATCAATGACGTGATTCTGATTAACCCCAAATAAAAGCTGTTTCCGTAGGATTTTCTTGACATCTTCTTGGATTCATCCAACTGCTGCAAAGGTCTGCAAAGAGCTTAAAAAGCATGTGCTGTCAAAAGATATCATCAGGAGAGGGGAACAAAAGAATTTCCAAAATATTAGATGTCCTATGGAACACTGTGAAGGCCTTCAACAACAAGCGGAGAAAATTTACACCACAGTAACATTACCAAGAACAGGACGTCCCTCCAAAATTGACAAAAGGACAAGAAGAAATCTTCTCAGGGAGGCTGCCAAGAGACCAACGGCAACATTAAAGGAGCTGCAAGAAAATCTGGCAAGTACTGTTCTCTCCATGAAAGTGGCAACTTTCTCTCGTACTCTTCACAGGTCTGGGCTATGGGGTGTGGTCTGTTGAGACCAAGATAGAACTTTCTGGGCGTGATCCAAAAGATATGTTTTTCGCACAAAAACAAGACAGCTTATCACTCAGAAAACACCATACCCAGGGTGAAGCATGGTGGTGGCAGCACTGTGCTATGCCGCTGCTTCTCTTCAGCTGGGACTGGGCTCTAGTTAAGACAGATTGGTATCCATGATTTCCTCTATTTTGGCACAAAACCTGCAGGTCTCTGTTAGACATCTGAAGATGAAGAAATATTTCACCTTCCAGCACGATAACGACCCAAAGCCCAAACCCACTTGGACAAAGAAAAGGCTTCAGAAGAAGAATATTAATATTTTACAATGGCCCAATCAGAGCCCCAAGTCTAAATCCTATCGAAAAACCTGTGGAATGACTTGAAGAAGGCTGTGCATTGATCATCGCCTCACAACTTGACAGACCTGGAGCAATATTTTCAGGAAGACTGGATTAAAATTGTCAAATCAAGATGTGCTAGAAGTGGGAAGACGCTTACCTAAAAGACTGAGTGCTGTATTACAAGCAAAAAGTGCTCTAAAAAAGTATTAGTTAAGGGGTGTGCACACTTATGCAACCAGGTTATTGCACATTTTTTCCCCCTAAAATGTGTCTGTTTGTTTTTCACTTGGATTTTGTCGGTTGCTATATTACACTAAAGGTAGAAAAAGATCTGAAAAGATTGAACTTGGTTCCTTTTTTTTTTTTTTACCTCACAAAAACCTTCAGTTCTTACAGGGGTGTGTAGACTTCTTACATCCAGTGGAAGGCTTGATATTTCATCCCACTACATCCACATGTATATCAGCATCTTTTAAGATTATTACTTGTCGTACCCTATGACATGATCCGAATAAGATGATGGCTGAATTTAATAAGAGACTGAGCAATAACGTGTCCTCCATATCAGGTTATACGATGACGATCTTCTAACAATAGACCTGCGAGTAAGGGAAAGGACTACATTCTGCTTCCATCATCGATCAGAGCGATCTGGGTATGTGCAAGGTCTCGGTGTTATCCCCGTCATGACAGAGCTCTGACGAGACTCTGGAGATATGCTCTGCAATTCAACAAGCCACTCTTCGTTTATGTTTCACCATTTCCACTACGCTGCCGTCCTACTGGTGGCTTTTAGGCGAGCGTTGTAGTGGCGGTCACACGAGACTGTAATAAAATCTTGCCAGTCTGACGTTCTTGGCTGTCGGTGAGCATGTCACATTACTCATTCTAAGACCACAAATCTCAACTCACGATCAAAGAATTCTTTACCGATGTGCGTTTTTTGTCAAAACCAGGGCAGAAAATGGTACAGGGTAAACACGGCTGATGCTGAACTCACAGTGCACAGCTTCACACTTTCATCTGAGGTGCTGCTAAAAACCGTGTCTGTGTGATTTTGCGTGATACTTTACCCCAGTGCCTCAACCAGCTGGAGTATGGAGAACTGTCCAGTCTTGACTCCTTCAGAAAAAGAGGAATATGAAGTTTAGGTAAGTAAACAGAATCTTAAATGGCTTCTTTCTGAACATCCAGTTGACTATATACAGTAGAGTGTAGGACAGAGGCATCAGGATGAATGTTGGACCTCTTGTCCTGGATAACTTTTGTTCTCTAGGGTCCACTGGAACCCCCTGGACATGCATGCCTGATGCAGAAGTCAGTACCGAGGTTGTTTACTCGGACACTGCTGATCAGACTGCTGGCTTCCACATGTCACTTTCTGTCAGCTTTATGACAATTCTTGCTTTGCTCAGAGACAGCAGTTTCTGCTCCTAATGCACACAGGATGTGGTAAAACAGCTAGCAACATTCTCGTCGCGCTACAGACGTTGGTTTTTTTTTCCTCACCCGTATTCCTACGATCCCACCTCCTCTGCTGTGATTGGCCAGTTGTTCACACAAAGAAGCAGCTCACCAATTAAACAGGAAGAATCCTTGAGGTCTGAATTATTAGCCAATCACAGGCGAGGAGGCGGGATTATCCGGAATACGTGTGGAATAAACAGTGTTCGTTTAGTAGCGAGTTACGGGCTGCACACACAGCATCACGAGCACGTGGGATTACTGCTCGCTCATAACAACAGTATTCATGACTCAGAGACGGATTACCAACCTGTCGCGATATCTGCAGCTGAACTGTCAGCTTGTTCCGATACAAATTCCTCCACCAGACCTAACAGTAGAGCACCGTCGGCAGCCATCGCGAACAGCTTCACGCATCTCCCTGGCGCATGCGCAGTCGGTGTTCCGCGCAAGTAAATTCACTGATAATTACAGACGATTATAACAAAAGAAAATTATACTATATAAATATAAATTTATAAATATATTTTATATTTTACAAATTATTTGTCACTTTTTTTTTTTGTATCTATTTCGCGTAATTTATTTAAATATAAAAACATACCAAGAGCGAGATACGGAGTTTGTCCAATCGCTGAAGGTTTCCGTGTGACGTAGGAGGCTACGGTCGGACTACGCGCATGCGCACAAGGCTGGTGAAGAGCAGCTGAACCTGGCCAAAGCGCGATTACGGATACAGACCGAGCGAAGGGGAGTCGGAGGAGAGGCAGAATTCGCAGATTTACCGGCCCATGTTGGGCCTTTTGGCGAATTAAGAAGTGAATTCGGAGTGTGATATCGCTGTTAACTGTAGTTCTGCGTGTAGACGGCAGCTGAGAGCTTATAAACGGGCAGGTTTAGCTAAAGCGAGCTTGTTTTTCAGCCAGAAATAACTCGCCTCTGTTCTCGCGCACACAAGTGGAGTGAAGCGGCGAGTCGGTGAACTGCCCCTTCTGCCCCGCTGTCTTTACCCGGAGATAAATACTGTAGCCGTCTTTTACTCTCTCGTTTCGTCAGCAAGCGTTGTTAAGTTACAAAACTTATAATTCCCCTCACTGGCTTAGTTAGTTAGTTGGTTAGTTTGTGTAGCTAACTAACTACTTGGCTAAGAAAACAAGCTGTGTCGCGCGAAACAACTTGAGAAATTGAAACCAACTTCGACGAAAATAGTCCCTGTCCAAGGTAGGCCAACCGATTTCAGTAACTTTATACCGGAATATTGTTTAGTGGATGTGACCGAGCCGCCCCGAGGCGCTGGTGCTGGTTTTACTGCGTGCTGCTCAACGGAAACCGCGCGCGAGACTCTGGAGCTCGGAGTTTTACAGCTGAATCTGTGAAACAATAACAAATCATTTCAGCGCGACTCATTTCCTCACAGCGAGCAAGAGACAGTCGTGTAACTTTCCTTCTCTGAGAAGCTCGTCTTTAAAAAGCCTGGCTGGCTGCTCGCAGGGAATCAGCGCTTTAAAGTTGATCTCTGAACGAGTAAACAGCAGGAGAAGCCACTGACCGCTCTGATGCTTTCCAGTAGGTGAAAAAGTCCTCCATTAACGCTGCTGCCTTCTGACACCGACACCTGACCGACTGCACCACATGCAGCAGAAACAAAGGAAGCTCTACACGGAGGTCTCTAGCAGTTTTAAGCTGTGAGCAGAGAGCAATGTGGCCGCTGATCAACTGAGCACCATGGGAGGATGTGTGGGGAGAGAGCGGCCGGAGTCCCGAGGCTCGTCTCGCCGAGGAAGGGGCCAGAGGAAGCGTGGAGGTAAGACTTCTGCTCAGTTAAAGGTGCGATAGACGATTTTTTAAATTCCTTACTTTTACAAATAACCTGGAAGTCTAACAGAACATGATTTCAAGAAACAATGGATTAAGCCATGGCCTTAGAAAAAGTGTATAAAGTCGCTGAGAAAGCCCATTTGGAAAATGTGCTTCCGGCCCGGAATGCTTGTTTGTGTTTGGCTGCACTTTCTGTCAGTCATATTTTATAGACACAATGCCGCTGAAGATCTTAGGGGCGGGGCTTCGTGAAAATGGGCGGGGATCATTCAAATCAAATTGTTGAACCCACCTAAACTTTAGAGACCTAAACTTTTTTGGGGGGGGGGGAGACTAATCTTACCTAGTGCACCTTTAAGACATCTGCTAAAGCAGGTTACAGGAGATCTACCACCTTTCAGAGCTGTTTATTTTTTACCTGATTTGACATAATTGCGACATGTAACCGAGCAGTTAAAGAATACACACAGTAAACATGTCCATAGTGAATTATCTGTGATGTGTTTAGTGATCGTGGTGCTAGTTCGTTGGTTGGTGCTGTATTTGTGTGATTCCCATGAGGTCAGAGGTCATGTGCCGCTCTGATGTCATGAGGGGACGTCGTTATCGCTGTTGCAGTTACAGTGCTGTTTAACAAGGGGGGGGGGGGGGGAATCACTGAGCTCAAACATAAGCGATAACAGCCAGATTTCACTGTTAGCTCGTAAAGCAAAAGAGTGGGTGTGTCTTGTTGTCCAGCGACGTTCATCATCGTATCAGTGAGAAATCTAACACGGAAAAAGTGGAGACAGCAAACATTGGACTCAGAGTCCCAGAATGCAGTGCGTTAATGCGATGCAGTTGTGCCAAATTACAGGAACGGCTCAGCTAGTTAGTGATCGAGGTGAGAAGTACTTTTATTTAGCGTGAAAGTGAGAGCTGGACAGACTAAAGGACTAAAGCGCTGCTGCATCGCTCTTTTCACGTAGAGATGAATGAAGCAAGAGCTGAATCACGTTGCACTAATATCAGCTGGTAGTCAAACAGCATTGTGGGTAATTCCGTTCAGTGTGTAATATGATGACTTAGTCACTTGCTGTACATACATACGTGCTTTTATACTATACGGTTATACGCACTTTATAGTTTATTTATTGTCTAATGTTATATGTTTGTTTGTTTTATAACACCAGTCAGAAGCGGTGCTCCTAATTTCGTTGTGTGCAGAGATGTACAGTGACGATAAAGCCTTTCATTCAGTGTAGGTAACTGTTAACTAAAGTGAAAGTAGACCAACGTGTTGATGAAAGAGCTTTAAAACTAAAGACAGTTACCTCAGAATGTCGTTACAGTATAAATCCTGGACGTCACCGGGGAGCTCAAGTTAATTATAAAGATTTAATAATGCAGTTTACTGGGATGGACTCCAGATCCACATCGACCCTGACCAGGATTTAGTGCTTACTGAAGATGATGACTGACTGAATGAATGTGCAATTCCTTCAGGGTGGTGTGTGTTTTATTTATTTATTTATTTATTTATTTATTTTTACATCAAGAGCATAGCTCAGGAGCCTAGCAGCAGCTCTCTGACATGCCAGGGATTTGAACCCACAACCTTTTCTCTGCTCAAACACACCCCGTCTCATCAAAAAAGCCCTAAACGAAGTTAAAACGGATCTGTTGAAGCACGTTGATAAAACGTGAAGTGTATTTCTACTCCAGCAGCAGCAGCTCTGGGAAACGCTGCTCTGACTCACTACCTGTTTATAATGTCAGTGTTTGCATACACACAGGACTGTGTGTAAAGTGCCAGTTTGTGAAGTCCTGCTGGGTTCTGAATGCAAATCTAGTAGGCCAGGTCATCTTTGGTCAGTAAGCATACGTGTAGGCTGGACGTGTAATCAAGCACTTTTGCTCTATCAGGTGCAGAACGACATCTACAACAAGACGTAGACTCGAGAGTCACGGATCCAGACTGGAAGAATAACCTAAGTTCAAACAGCATTAAGAGCAATAGACCCGATAATAAAAACAAGAGTGTGTGGGAGTCAGTAACAGGACCGCAGCGTTCCAGTTAAAGTGCAGTGCAGATATTAATGACATGGAGCTGAATTCACACAGGAGAAATATCAACAATGCAGTTTATATAATATAGAACCTGACATTCGCCTTTGCCATGAGCTACCGAGCCACTCGCTAGGTCTGAACGAGCATCACTTTCTGCCTCATTTCTCTAAAGACCCTGTCCTTTGATGAAGCGTGTCTGGTCGGACCGAGCCGCAGTGCCTCGGTGTCTCTGAAACAATAGTGCCGTTAATATTCACTCCCACTTTGTGATCTCTACCGAAGTGTTGCGACATGCAGGGTTGTAGAGACACGCCACTGTTCACATCCACGATACGCCCCTGGCGTGTAAGATCCCAGACCCCAGAGCTGCGTCTGATATCCAATCTCACTTAAGATCACTCAGCAGCCTGGAAAAATGAGCCGAGAAGAAAACACTTTAAGCTGTTTATCATTTCGGGCCGCAATTACTCTGGAAGAATTCGTGTTGCGTTTATATCGTCATACGGGGGGGGCCCCCCCCCCCCCCCGGGGGGGGGTGGTGTGTTTTTTTTTTTTTTTTTTTTTTTTTTTTTTTTTGTGGTGAT
>CM075014.1:3967233-3979884 GCA_037576675.1 Pangasius sanitwongsei | reverse complement strand
GTAATGATACAGCTGAGTAATGATACAGCTGAGTAATGATACAGCTGAGTAATGATACAGCTGAGTAATGATACGCCTGAGTAATGATAGCACCCCTTTCCCTTCAACCATAGTTTATATTTTAGCTATCTAGCTAATACTAATTGAGTAGTTCATTCTGCATGTTATGTGCTGCAGGCAGTCACAGTATAAAGGTTGTGTGTGCGCGTCTGTGTGTGTGCGCGTCTGTGTGTGCGCGTCTGTGTGTGCGCGTCTGTGTGCGCGCGTCTGTGTGCGCGCGTCTGTGTGCGCGCGTCTGTGTGTGTTTGTCTGTCTCTATATATATATATATATATATATATATATATAAAATATAAAACTATAGAATTAGTTTCTTTAATTAGTTTATTTAACAGTTTGCATTTTGATATTATTTGCTTCTGTGTGGTGGCAGTCATCAGATATATCATTCTAATGCATGTGTTGTGCCACACAGCCCGTAATGAACCTCTGAAGAAGGATAAGCCCAGGTGGAAGAGCGACTACCCCATGACAGAAGGCCAGCTGCGCAGTAAGAGGGATGAGTTCTGGGACACCGCACCAGCATTTGAGGGCCGCAAGGAAATTTGGGATGCCTTGAAAGCGGCTGCTGTGGCCCTGGAATGCAATGACCATGAGCTAGCTCAGGCTATACTGGATGGAGCCAGCATCACACTACCACACGGTGAGAGGATCCAGCCAGTTACAGCCATTATCTGCTTCCTCCAGTGCCTTTAATGCAGTTTGTGAAAGTTTGTACCATGAAAGTTCATTCATAATGAATTTAGAATTGTGCATAATTCAGTTAGCTGAATTGAATTATGAATTATGGTACCTTGTAAGTGGTAATTTGCAGGTTGTAATGAAGCGATTTTCCCACTTCGGCACTTTCTACACTTTCGAGCTAGCCGGCTAACTTTATACATGTGATAACTCTAATTTTAATGATTACCTTTTCAAAACAGTGATAAGTATGGTCAGTGATCTAGATTTAACCAAATACTGTCTCTGTGTATTAACTGATTAAAGCCAATCCTGCTCTAAACTCATTTAAAAGTAGAGAAGGAGCACTTTACACTGTCCACAGTGTGAGCAGCCATGCTGATTTGACGTCGCTCTGTAAACGGGGACGGAACTGGTCGTGTTGAAGACTACTCCAAGTTGACGAGGTCGAAATTTCGAGTTGAGGGGGCGTGTTCTGTAGTTTTTACCAGTTGGAAGTGGGGAATTACAAGTTGCAACCTCACCCTGAATGCAGCGTTACAATCTTCCAGCACATGTCTGACGAACGAGCACTTACAAGCAACTGAATTGTACTACTAGGCTAAAATGTTATCCTTTTCAGTTAAGTTGTCTGAGTTCAGCCTGTACCGTATCCATGATCTGTGAAAACGGTAGAGATAGATTTCAGTTTGCATCTCTTGCCCCTAGGATCCCTGACGGAGTGCTACGATGAGCTTGGCAATCGCTACCAGCTACCCGTCTACTGCTTGGCACCACCTGTCAATCTAATCACTGAGAGGAGCGAAGAGGAATCCGTGCCAGAAAACGCAGACGCTCAAACAGCCCCCAAAAAGGAGTTCCAGCTCAAGGTGCGCCTCTCGACAGGCAAGGACGTACGCCTCAGTGCCAGCATGGCTGATCCTGTGGGCCTGCTGAAGAAGCAGCTGCAGGCCCAGGAGGGCATCGAAGTGGCACGTCAGCGCTGGTTCTTCTCTGGCAAACTGCTCACAGACAAGACACGCCTTCAGGACACCAAGATCCAGAAAGACTTCGTCGTCCAGGTCATCGTGAACCAGGCCGATTATTAAAGCCAGAGAGGACCAAATAGCGCAGAGAACACGGGAAGCGCGGATGGCTGTTTTTCGTGCTTTCTTTTTCAGGAAAAGAAAATCACTATAACGCCCCGATAAGAAGAAAGACACCGCCAGCATTCGACGCTTCCTGCGCACTCCGCAACATAAAAGCATATTTTCTCTGCCTATTTCGTCTTTTCGTTTTTTACTCACAAAGAAAACTGCTAGTTAAGAAGAACGACGAAAGAAGAAAGATGGCCATCATGTGCTGCTTTAATCTTCTACTACAAAATGTCATTGTGTAGAGTCTGACCATCACTGTACCTTGCCGGAGCCACAAGCTGGTTGTGTTTCATCGGGACACAACGAAACCCAGCTGACAGTAAGAGTGAATCTTTCTGTGTGTGTGTGTGTGTGTGTGACCTCCACTTGCGAGCCTCCTAGAAACTCCCCCGGTGAAAAGTTCTTGTCGAAAGAAAGTGAAAAGTGGGGATTGATTTGACAGAGTAATGTCTATGCTTGCTTGAGCAAAGTGCCAATATAAGTGGGGGCTGTAAGAAAAAAAGCACATAATCTCTTGACTGTGATTCTGGAAAGAGGATCGTGTTGAACCATACCTCAGTGCTCCTGCTCCAGATGATATCTCAAGGCTTTTATTTCTTCTTTCAGTATACTTGGATTAGATTTTTATTATTTTTTTTTTTTAAAGAATACAGAAACTTGAGCTTCATTTGCACACGTGCTTATCCGTATAAGCGTCTATGTGTATCGTGCGCCTTTTTTTAACGGAGAAAAAAAAAATATTCTTCTATGCTGATTGTTCTTGAGGTGTGCCTGTGTGTGTTGGTTTTAAAGCCAACATCTTCAATATAAGGTTTTTTTTTTTTTTTTTTGTTTGTTTTTTTTTAAATAGTGGCTGGCCCCACAGATGTTGTGATTTTTCAAATTTGTAGCCCATTTGAAATTCAGAGCAAAGGCACAATTTTACTATGCAATTTCTGTTTGTTAAAAACTACAAAGATAACGATTTCCGTTCACTAGGTTGCCCGGCTCTGTAGTCTGCGTGTACGTCTCTACTCGCCACATAGATCTATTTTATCGTATGCTTTGTGGGGAAAAAAAAAAAAAAAAAAGAACAGTAAAGGCTTTACTAACATACTAAAAATGTATTCCTCTTTAAAAATGTGCACTGTTGAGTTGCGCATACGTTGATGTGGCGTTTCTGTTTACTGTCAGGAGGATAAAATAAAATGAGTGCGTTTGGGAAGCTCTGGTTTGGCCTTATCTCTGATAGATGTTGTCATTAGATACTAATGTAAATGAGCAGAAACGAGAGGGGTGCTGGGGGTTAGGAGAAACAAAGCATCAGTGTTTGGCCGAAAAAAAAGCGAAACACCTAGGAGTGGAAGCATCCTGCGGACGAATCCGAGGGGCAAAAATGAAACGAGATGAAACTTTTTTTTTTTTACTTATCAAACTAGTTACCCCATCCGGCCGTTGGTCCGGGGTAAGTTTTAAACTTTAGAAACAGACAGTACAATAAGCCATAATTTTGTAAATGAGGTTAGTGACGGGTGCATATGCTTGTTTTCTGGCTGACTTTGGAGCATCTTATTTCGTGTTAAAACTCTAACACTTTGCAAGACTCAATCTTAGGAGCTCGCTGCCTCCATATGATCTTATCCATGACACTTTATACGTGTCTTCGTCTCTAAAACCGCTTTGAGATGATTTTTTTTATTAGGATTACACTAGATAATTAATTGGATAGGCGTAACATGTCACTCTCTTTGTGAGGGTTTTTTTTTTTTTTTAACTTTACTTTCGCCTCCCCACATACAACCTCAGAATGTGCTGCAATGCAAATCTACTGTACTATGACAGTACAGTTACTGCCTATTGAGTAAGGCACTGCCCTATCCTACTGAATCACCACCTCGTCCTTGACCTGCCAGCATTAGTCCTTATTCATGCTCAGTGTTGTTTTTTTTTTTTTTTTTTTTTTAAGCTTTAAGCAGCAGAGAATCTGGCTGCCTGAGGCCGCTGTGTTGACTGTGACCTCTGGCTTGCTGTTAAAACAGGTCTGATGGGTTCCTCGGAGTAAAGAGAATCCAAAACCCTCATGTTATGACAACAGACCTAAAAGCTTCTGTGTTTTTTTTTTTTTTTTTTTTTTTTTTTTTTTAAACTAGTCTGCATTTTATATTGTTGAGCAGTGCGTGTCGTCTTTAGTCTTTACTAAGGTTCAGAGTACCTGATCATTTAAAAAAAAAAAAAAAAAAAAGGATGGTTAGATATTGTTTAACATTAATGTCTCACAATCATATGTGGTACCACGTTGGTGTTCACGTTAAAAATGAAGTGTAAATGCAGTAGGAAGATGTGAGCTGATCAGAGAGCGTCTGTCTATAACAGTCCATGAAGGATGCATGTTGGACACCTGTGTTTTTATGATGTTTTTAGCCTTAATGAATTCTGTTCATTATGCTAGGGGTTTCTCACACACACACACACACACACTTGTTTTTAAGAATGCTGTAGTAGAAACGGACATGTTCCATCTTGCATAGATACTGCTCATGGTTGACGTATGATTGTATGGCCTGTGGGAGGATCTGTTCTCCTGCTGTTTGACTGTTCTGAAATCTCCTAACACGTACGAGGTTGAGCGAGCTCCACGTCGTGACTGAAAGACTGAAGGAGCTGCTTCACAAAGCCATGGATACCCCTCTCCGTTTTCTTCTGACTGCTTCTGAAGAGCTAGTTTGAAGGCCTCCTTCCCCTTACAAGCACCCAAAACTACCCATAAGCCATCATTCATTTCTGAAGCCTGCTGTTGTTTTGGGAAGGAGGAAGGGAGGAAACTGTTCATTTGAAAGACTTTTATAAATCTCAGATTAATATCTGTATATTGAGAATTTGAACGTGTATGTGGTATAGAATGTTTACACGTAAGCATCCCTTTGTGATCATTCATAAGCCTTTTTTTTCCCCTCACAGATATTTTAAGTATCAATAAAATCACTGAAAAAAAAATATTTTGCTATTGCTGTCGTTTCTTGGGCATGATTTGGGTCTGCAAGAAAGCAGTCCTATATACCAGTTCAACTTTGACCTTGAGACAAAACCTTGAGTTACCTCTTCTCATGTTACATTTCACTGCCATCTAGAGTTATCTAAGAAACCATGCAGCTGAGAGCAGTTGTGGTTTTCAGGGAGGCTAATGCAGATCCAGCTCAAAAAAAATGTTCAGTTCAGTACTGTTTTATTTGTAGTGCTTTTACCGAGAGACACTGTCACAAAGCAGCTTTACAGAAACGTGGCCGTAGATGTCGATTTAGATCTCTGAGTGCGCCAGAAGTAACAGCGACACCGAACTCCCTGAGATGACACAAGGAAGAAATCTTTAGAGGAACCAGATTCGAAAGGCAACTCGTTCCCTTCTGAGAGACATCAGACAGTGGGATTATAAATCATTGCTCTTCTAAAACTGTATACTCTAAAGTCAAACAGTACCAAGTGTGTTGAAAGGATGTTCAGTGTGAGCATCATGGTCTGTATGATTACAGCAGCAGTTTACAGTATCCAAGTGAGATTATCCACTGAAGTAGGGGTGAGACCTAAAACTGTTTCTGGGGAAGTGCAAGTCTATTTCGAGTATCCATGTGGGACCAGTTACAGCAGCAGAATGAATCATAAGTGCAAAAGACAGGAAGCTGGAAATGCTTGAGCTTACGCCACACTATCTGATGAAAGCATGTATGATTACACTAACAAATTATGTTTATGTGATAAAGACCAGAAACACCCTACAGACATGTAGTCTACATTTCAGCCTGCTGCTGATGCAGTGCGAGGATTGTGTTGTGTCGGACAAGGAGACATTGTTCTCGGACATTCTTGATGCCAGTACATCGGTTTTAAACTAGTTTGGGCGATTCTAGTTAGCCCTAGTAACAGCTAAACAGTTAAACTTAACTAGCAGCCATGCTGATGGCAGGAAGACATTAAGGAAATTCTACTGATTTACTTCAAATTATTGTTATTTTTTTTTTTTTAGCAATAATTTAATTACTAAATAAAAAAATTGGGGAACAAACTTGTATTTTCAAAGCAACCTCGTCAGTCATTGTCACAGCACCAAAATTTAACTGAAAACGAAAATCCCATGATCTTCAGGAATGGAATGATGTAACTTCCTGTTAAGGATGTGTCCCAAATATTTCCTAGGAGTGAATGTTTTCGGTTAACAGGGCTGAGTGAATGATGTGGGACACAACTAATAAGCCCATTCTTCATAACCCGTAATGGATGACTCCAAGAATGAGATGTTACATGAATTCACACATTAATGCAAAATAAGATTTGAAGTATTTTAATGATCACAGTTGGGATTATAAGTTTATGTACGCCTTCCAGAATGTTAATATATATATATAAAAAAAGAGGGCTTATAAAAATTGCATTTGGTTTTTTATTCATTTCTGTCCTGAATAAGCTATTTCATATAACAGATGTTTACATATAGTCCACAAAACACAATAATACAGTAACTGAATTTACCCAAATGAACCAGTTCAAAAGTTTACATACGCTTTATTCTTAATACCGTGTGTTGTTACCTGGATGATCAGCGACTGTTTTTATGTTTTGTGATAGTTGTTCATGAGTCCCTTGTTTGTCCTGAGCAGTTAAACTGCCTGCTGTTCTTCAGAAAATCCTCCAGATCCTGCACATTCCTTGCTTTTCCAGCATCTTCTGCATATGTGGCTCCTGAGGGACTCGTACACAACTATTACAAAAGGTGCAAACATTCACTGATGCTCAAGAAGGCAACGCGATACATGAAGAGCTAGGGGGATGCAAACTTTTGAACAGGACGATTGGTGTAAACTCTTATTATTTTGTTTAAAGATCTTATTTTTTTCATTTAGTACTGCCCTTCAGAAGCTACATAAGATATTTACATGTTTCCCAGAAGACATCTGTTATGCGAAATAGTTTATTCAGGACAGTACTTGATCCCTATGATCCCTCTTATTTAAAAAAAAAATTATTAACATTTTGCAGATTCCGCAAGGTGTGTGTAAACCTACGACCCCAGCTGTATATTTCAAGGTCAAGTGTAGTTACAGTGGGCTGGGACAGACACTTATCTGAAACATGCACATATGCTGTTGTGAAACACACTTTATGTTTGTTTAAAACATCTTTTACCTTTACCTTTTGGAAACGGAATATCAGTAGGACACAAATGGCACCTCACGAAATGACTCATTTAAATACAGGTGGTATCAATGCTCTTGAAATGATCCTGTGTACTTCTGCATACGGCAGACGAGAGGCAGATATACTCTTAAGCCTGTTCACACCTCAGACCAAACAGATTAAAGTTCGAAAGGATGAAAGCACTTTGATTTGAGACCGAAAATGTTCTCATGATTTAAAATGGACATCTGACCATCACACGCATATGTGTTTTTAAACGTTCCATTCCAGAGTTTTTCCTCCCTTCGCGCTTATAATGAGCTCCACTCTTCTGGGAAGGCTTTCCACTAGATTTTTGGGGCGTGGCTGTGGGGATTTGTGTTCGTTCAGCCACAAGAGCATTAGTGAGGTCAGGCGCTGATGTCGGTGAGCAGGACTGAGACGCAGTCTGCTTTCCAGTTCATCCCAATGTGTTCAGTGGGGTTGAGGTCCAGGATCTGTGCAGGACACTCGAGTTCTTCTACAACATCCTCGTCAAACCACGTCTTCATGGAGCGCGCTTTGTGCACAGGGGCATCGTCATGCTGAAACAGGTTTGGGCCTCTTAGTTCCAAGGGAAATTACAAATTACAAATCTGCCAAAGCCATGAAAAAGGTACTCCTGATGCTGTTGCACTTGTCCCACAGTGTTGTGTATTTGCACTTTGTGTAGTCCTATTTATCGTGATACTGCCTTGTTATGTGTTGCACCATGGTCCTGAAAAGACAACATTTAGTTTAAACGTATGAGCTGTATAAAAGAACGACAATAAAACCCACTTGGTTTGACTTAAAAAACAGCTGCTGTAATACAACAAACACCATTTCAACCAAATGCAAATTTTTTGACGCTCAAGTCTGCCAAGATATGAATTTAGAACAGAGTTTTTTTCTCTTTGCAAATGCCAGCTCCTTTTCTCAACACCAGAAAAAAAGAAGTTGGGCTCAGAGAGCAAGGTCAGCTGAGGTATACAGGAGGACAGTGAAGTTCATACTTCTCCTGCACGCTCACTCCACTCAGCCCTTCCCCGTCTCAGAACCTGAACGGTAAATTATTATACCCTGTAACTCTTAGAGTTAATAACAGGTTTTGATGCACTACCTCTGAGTTATGGTCCCAGCTCGCCTCCCCCACACCTCTCCCATTCCCAAACACAGACACGGAGCCTAAGCCACAGACCATGGATCGCATCCATGACTTGAGATCAGGGTTACTCAAAGATAAACACAATTAACAATGAAGATCTGCATGATTTGTGTCAGAGGAATGTTTTACACAAACAAGCAGATATCATTTCTAAGGAATGATCTGGTGTTGAGAAACAGTTTTAAATGCACGATTAAGCAATGCTCTTGGTCTAATTTACGGTAAACCAGTCCTCCCCTCAGAAAAGGTTCCATAATAGGTTGCATAATGCAACAAAAAAGCTTTCTAACTGCCTTCAGTCTCACGCAAAAAAGATCATCTATCTGAAAATAACCACCAGATGGTGATGCGAGTAGAACCAAATTTAACAAAAAAAATGACCACCAGGTGGCAGTGTAAACTCAAAATAGGTCTGTAGATGACCCTCAGGACGTTAGTTCAAATACCATCCACAACAGACCACCAGGTGGCAGTGTTGCCAAATAAAAGTGCAGCGGAAGTTTCCCTGACGTCATTGTCTAATACCTTGTTACTGACACAGAAGAGTTGTGGACTGTTGATATAAATTCACATATTGTATACAATATGACTGTTTTTAGCCAGATTATACAAACTTATGTGCTGTCTTGGGTTACCAAATTACTGTGCTATGTTTTTTGACCCATGTGGAGAAAGTAATTTCCTGCCATTTTTATTTTAAATCCCATATTTAAAAGTAGATTATTAAATAATCCTATCAAATTACTTTTCTTGCAATAAGTCCAGATGACTATGGACAATAAGGTAAGGAATTGTTGTGCTCTTGTAACAGCAAGATGCGATGCATCATTCTGATGAAGCAATTTGATCAGCTGGATCCTTATAATAAACGTTAAAGCACGCTGATGTAAATTGTATTAGGCGTTCAAGCCCTGAACTCCTGCGCTCCTGTTCTCCATTGAGTTCATTTTCTAAAGCAGCTGTAACCCTGTAGGTCTCAAATACAGAAATAATTTTCTGCTTAACACATACAAAACCCGGAGCTCTAATCACGGAAAGTCTTAAGAGTAAAAAGGGCTTCCAATTGGCAGAGTATGAGATGCTCAGAAAATGGCTACATTTATCTAAATTTATCCTTTCTTCATTTTTTTTAAAAATCTAAGAGCAATTCACAAAGCATTTAAACAGTGACATGACATTAAGAGGTTTAGCATATAGCCAGTTCATTTATCAAATGCTGCATCATCCATACCAACAGAGTCAACCCCATTGTTCCTCTGAGCCAAAGAATCCCTTAGTAAAAGTTCCTTCTAGCTGTTTCATAAATACACTCTATGGCCAAAACTTTATGGACACCTGACCATCACACCCATATGCATGCTTTTTGAACATCCCATTCCAGACTTAGTCCTCTTTTGCTCATACAATAACCTCCACTCTTCTGGGAAGGCTTTCCACTAGATGTTGGAGCATGGCTGTGGGGATTTGTGCTCATTCAGCCACAAGAGCATTAGTGAGATCAGGCACTGATGTCAAGGTCCGGGCATTGTGACGCTGGAGCAGGTTTGGGCCTCTTAGTTCCAGTGAAGAGAAATTATAATTCTACAGCAAACAAAGGCATTCTATACAATTGTGTGCTTCCAACTTTGTGGCAACAGTTTGGGGAAGAACCACATATGGGTGTGATGGTCAGGTAGTGTATGCCATATAGTGTATGTTCTAATAAAAAAAATAACTTAGGTTGGAACTTTTAGTGCCATTTAAGAAAACTATTAGTGGTAAGATAACGTTTTTTTTTTTTTTTTTAAAATGATTGTCCTACCTTTGTTGCCCCACGTGGAGAAAGTCATTTCCTGCTTTTTAAATCCTATTTTTAAAGCTAGATTATAAAATACCCCTATCAAATTACTTTGCTTGCAGTGAGTCCAGATGTCTATGGACAATAATTCATTTCAGTTCAGTTCAATTTTATTTGTATAGCACTTTTAACAATGTTGCAAAGCAGCTTTACAAGAGTAACTACATTCAGGATATAAAATGTAAATGTATGAGTTTATCCCTAATGAGCAACCCAGAGGTGATGGTGGTGAGGAAAATCTCCCTGAGACGATGTGAGGAAGAAACCTTGAGAGGAACCAGACTCAAAAGGGAACCCATCCTCATCTGGGTGATAACGGATAGTGCGATCATAAATAAATCCCCTCTATAACTGTGTACTACATGGACAAATAGTGCAATTGTGTAACCAGGAAATTTATTACAGGTTTCACATGAAGTCTGTTTTGGTGAATCTGTCCACTGATGGAGACTTGAGTGCAAAACTGCTCGTGGCAACCGCAGCCCCGATGCCACCACAGTCCAGCTGCCAATATGAACCGCAGTCCAAAGCCATCTCCAATAAGGTAAAGAATGATTGTTTTTGGCCCTGTAGGTCTCAAATACAGCATATTTCCCCTGCTTAACACAAACATGATATCTGGTGTTGTATTCACAGAAAATCTTAAGAAGAAAAGTGGATCCCAAGTGGCAGATTATAAGAAACAAACAAAAAAAGTGGCCTACTCAAAAAATGTGCCTATTTATCCTTTTTTCAGTGCAAGAGTAATTTACAAAGCAATTTGATGCAGCAGTCGATTTTTATACCCTGTACAAATAACCTGGAAGATATGTAGACTATGATAAAAAAAAAAAAAAAAAAACAATGTTACAATTGATGTTTTTGAAATAATCAGTGACAACAACCTAAAAACACTGTCTCAGTTGTGAGGTTATTGCACTGATGGTGGACTTAGTGAGGGAGACAGTCACCTCACATACATTTATAGCTTTGTAGAGCAGCGGGTCCCAAGGAGTTAAGAATCCCTGTTATAGGTGCACGATTCAAAGATACATCTTTTCTCACTAGGCATAATTTTGTGATTGCAGTCCAGTCTTTTGGTATATCCTGTAAATTTAGGTTATGTCAGCCATGTATATCTAGCATTCACGGTGAACATTATAAACATTTATGAATATTAAAAATGATATTAAAAATTCTCTCAGAAATCCTGTTAGGTTAGCTCATCTTACCTAGAGGCTGATGCTAACAGTGTATATAATCAGAGGTATCTGGTATATATGGGCTAGCAGGGCTAACAGCCCCTAGATTTTGATCTCCATTAGCACTGATATTTTTCAGCCCATACTGCTGACACATCAGTAACATCAGCAGTGATTTAGAAGGCACATGTGAAATTGTGAAATACAGTGGCGGGTGTAATGGCTGAAAACAATGTGGATTATTTACTCTATAATCTACTATACCTAGATAGACTAACCACACATTGTCCAATCAACGACAGATGACCGGACCGTACGTTTTTTTTGTTTGAATGAAATGGTTACAAATGTTCTGTTAATCATGTTGCAGAAACATGCCATAGACCCAATAGAGCATTATGGACTTATTGCAAAACAATAAAAGAAATTACTAATGCAGCTGCCTATATATGCTTTTGAGTGTGTGTGTATGTGTGTGTATGTGTGTATTTGTAATAGTTTGCCCCCACATCATTCTTATTATGCCTTCAATGAGACCTCCTGTTATAATGCATTAAGACCACCATAAGGATGGCTGTGGATGGTACCACACAGAAACCATAAGGATGGCTGTGGATGGTACCACATAGAAACCGTAAGGATGGCTGTGGATGGTACCACACAGAAACCATAAGGATGGCTGTGGATGGTACCACATAGAAACCGTAAGGATGGCTGTGGATGTTCTTCCTTGCTCATAAGCTCATAAGTTCCTATTTACACAACTGCACTTTTTGACTCTATAGTGTACACTTATAGAAAAGAAATTCTTTATATATAATCGCACTATCTGGTGTCACCCAGATGAGGCTGGGTTTCCTTTAGAGTCTGGTTCCTCTCAAGGTTTCCTCCTCATGTCGTCTCAGGGAGTTTTTCCTTGCCACCATTGCCTTTGGCTTGCTCTTAAGGGAAAATTTATAAATTTAAAATTTATATCCGGAATGTAAATATTTCTGATAACGTCCATTGTTAAAAGCACTATACAAATAAAATCAGTAATAGGTTTTCTGTGAGAACACACCAGAATGTATCAATGACAGTGACTTCCTTCTTAAGACTTACATATATGGACTCATGTTACACATCATTACCCTCCTTAAGCCACACATTGTACAAGGGTCACACAGGCTGTAGTCTGCTAGATAAGAGGGCTGTGTAAATCAATACTGTAGTTAGATTAAAATGTTCTCATTAGCTAACAGTGTTACGT
Source organism: Pangasius sanitwongsei (assembly GCA_037576675.1). Lineage (NCBI taxonomy): Eukaryota > Metazoa > Chordata > Actinopteri > Siluriformes > Pangasiidae > Pangasius > Pangasius sanitwongsei. The sequence continues at coordinate 3,967,409 of CM075014.1, read as the reverse complement.
ACGCAGACCGATTTATATTACCATTTAGATTTTTTTCGTGTATGAACTCAGCCACACTTTCATTTTTATTTTTATTGTGATATAATTCAATTCAGTTTAATTTGTATAGCGCTTTTAACAATGGACATTGTCACAAAGCAGCTTTACAGAAATAAATGGATTCACAAAAAATATAT
>CM075014.1:3955027-3967133 GCA_037576675.1 Pangasius sanitwongsei | reverse complement strand
ATTGTTAGGTAAGCTTTTGTCCTCTAATGGTTAAGGACAATGTACTTTGCATGCAGAGTGCAAGCAGGGACTCCGGCGAGACTAGCTATGACAGCATGACTAACTATAACATTGTGCTATTGTAATATGACATTTTAGGAATGGTATAAAGCCAGTTCATTTATTAAATACTTCATCATCCATACCACTGTGGTCAACCCCACCCTTCCTCTGACCCTGAGTAAAAGTTCCTTTCAGCTGTTTTAAGAAAAAACTGTTACTTAGGAAAACCTTTAGTGGTAAGATAAGACTTTTTGTAACTACACTCCTGGTCATTGAATCAGGTATGAAAATGCCAAAATGTGCTGGACCCTGGTGCTCTGTGATTGCAGGTTATGGTTCTGTCCCAAACTAAATATCACTTACCCAACATCACATAACATGGCAGACTTGCTCGCTTTTGGGCCAGTGTGGTTCAGCATTGGGTAAGAGGAAGGAGGCCTGAGGTTAGAATCTGCTTGACTAGGCAGTCCAGCCAGGGCCAGAAGAGGGCAAAAAGTGAGGAAGAAGACGATGGCTAAGAGAATATCTGTACTGAGAAGTCAGAAAGAGAAAAGTGAGAAGTTCACTAAGTGAAATGAGCCTTAATAACACATGCACTGGCCTCTGCGCCAAATTCATGCAGCTCCCACGCTCTGAGCAAACAGTCTGGGAGCTGGAGGTCTGAGAGAAAAAGCATCTATTGATATACTGTAACAAGGGGCTAAGTGTGCTCTTTCCTGTGCACAGTAGCTCAATGGAAAGAGAAAGAGGGAAAAAATGGCATATCTGGAAATGACTGAGGCACAGTGCAATGTATTATAGTAATGTGTGCTTCTTGGTAGTAGATACATTGTTTAGGGAATGAAACATCGGCAGTTATATATAACAAATGTGTTTGGAATGGTAAGCAAAGATGATCAAATCAGTGGCGGAGTAAGGCAGCTCATAAAAACCTCTGCACCCGCGGACTGAATTGCTCAGTTTCCTCTCTGGAAATTCTGACCATCTTCTCCGCCCATGCTCTTGCAAACTTCTGCGTTTCTTGGAGCTGGTGAGCCAACATGTCTGTTTCGTCTGTGCTGGGTGCATTTGCTCGATTGGAAGCACCAGCCTATAAAAATGCATCAGGTCCCCCATCGCTATTACTGCATGTGGCAGTCATCTTTTTTGTCTGAGCGGATTTACGGTAAAAGCAGGCGGTTCCAAGCAGAAGGACAAAAATGGGTTTTGAGGTCACAGCTGTTGATGAGTAAGAACATGGGAGAAAGAAAAACAGAAAGCTTTATGCCTTGAGCCTCACAGGTTAAACGAGTTGCTTTTGTGAAAAATCCCCTTAGCACCTCTCTTGTGTCCTTATGACCAGGATCTCTCATCTGAGCATGAACAGACATTCATAACCTACCTTTCACAACGAAATATCAAGCACCAGCAACAAATCTGCAGTAAATTTGCATAAAAACACATGCAACACATGTTTTTCTAAAATGGAGTGAAATGGACATTTCCTGTGTATACGCTGTTGCTGTTTAGAACATCAAATGTCTGTAAATGTTTTTACTCATGCACCCTGCAATCTTTGGCAAGCAGAACTGGATAACTGTTTGTGTGAGCCTGTTGTAAACATCAATTAACATTCTGCAAACATAAGCTGAAATTTTCTGCACTCTACAAGTGCGAGCCCTAATTTATTCTGTCCAGGGTAGTATTTTTTTAAATGGTGTTTTATTCTTATGCATTCTGATCATTCTAATTATTTCTAACATAATCGGATAACTGTGAAAGACTTCTTTCCTCGTTTCAAGAGATATGAAGAAATTTCCTGGCATGAACACACTAATGTATTGGCTTTAGTTTGTAGATATGTATGATCACAGTGACACATTTTCTGTCTGATCAATTTTTACCAAACACGGGTCGGCTTGTGCAGTGTACGGTGTACGTTAGACGCACATATTTTGGCTTAGTGAGAAAAATGTCTGAGCCCCCTTTCAAGATGACCAAGTCTGCTCTCCTTCTCACTCCCTCTCATGCTCCTCCCTTCGATAAGAAGCTTCTCTCAAAGCTGGGCAGAAGCTTTAAAAGATCCCACTGCTGTTTGGCTTTGCTACTGATAATGACACGTGAAAGGAACTAATCTGCTAATGGATGTCCCTGGTTCATGCAGAGCAGCCTCAGCAGAGATATCTGATTACTGCAATCCTTTCCTTTATTATTAGTATTATTATTATTATTATTATTATGGTAGGACAACAAATTGCCAGACCTTTTGTTACATAATGTGGAGAATGTGAAATTTCCACAGACAACAAGTACACAAAATGCATGTTTTTAATCATCCCAGATCACAATGAGCTTACAAATTCACATGCAGATTCTTTTTAGCTTTATAAAAAAAAAAAGACGCCATCACACTATTTTTAACTGTTGTCTGCTTTGTTTTGTATTAAATGCAGCATTCTTTTAGCCACACCTCTTTGTTTTCAAGGTGTGGCACACAGTAGGGTTCGACTGAGACTTCCTTTGTGGTTCTAGTGCAATGACCATCATCTGTTCTACATTACGAAACATTTCCATGTTCCTTCTCTACATTCTCTCGCCTCCCACTTGAATTGAAGTTGCTGAATCGTCGTGTTACATACTGTTTGTTTAACATTTTATTTTAGTTTCATTTTATCTCTTGATCTTTTGAGACAACATGAGCAGCACTTTGACCAATTGAAGCTCACCATAAGCTGCCTCAGGAGGGAGTATAACCCAAAAAAAAAAAATAAATAAATAAATAACTGCTTGTCCTAAGATCTTATTCTTCAGGCAGCCTGAGTTGCCTTCTCCCAGAAAACAGAAATAGAGAAAGGTCTTGACCACAGCCCAGGCAGAGACGCTCTGGATCTTCACAAGCTTTTGTTGACAGGTCTAATTAACACATCCAGGATTCCAGTAACTGTAACCCCTATAAATTCATTTATACAGTCCATCCCCCTTAACTCTCAGCCATGTCCCAAGATCTGAGATCAGATTTCCCCTTGGCAGTTTCCATGATCTAGTACATTAAGGGCAGAATACCTCAACCTTAAATGCAGACCAGGGCAGGACACATCTAGAAGCTCAACATATGCAACAACCCGCCTGTCAGCGTATTCTCTTCCAGTTTTGCCACACATATTACCCACAAGGCCCAGGCGGTCTGGCACTGGGAATGAGAGAGGGAGTGGGAGAAGACGAGAGGAAGGAGGGTTGGGGGTGGAAGGAGGAGGAAGAGTTGGTTAGAGGAGGGGGAAGAGGCAGTTGCCACGTTTACATCAAGACTGAGCAGAAATCTGTTTGAGCACTGCGACAGCACTAAGCAAGTATGGTTCGAGAAATATTCCCCCAACCCGCCAAACAACCCACACACACACACACACACACACACACACGGCTAAGGAAAAGAAGTCTGCTTCAGTGCAAGGCCCGTTTACTTAGTAAAAGTAAGTGAACTATCCTGCTCGCTGGCCAGATTTTTCCACCCTCAAGTATGCAGCAGAATTTTCAGTCTCTGAAATTTTTCAGTCACATCCTTGGAATTCAAGTTTAGGCTTCCCCAACCCTGAAATATTACATACCAGGGGAAAGGAATTTTTCCGATATAGATTTTATGCAAACATTGCAAATGTTTGGATTGCAAACATTCACAGGGTTTATAAGATAGATAATGTACAATATCTTCAGAAAAGTTATTCTTGTGCAGACAAAGCAGTGATGTGTGTAAAAATATTTTCCTATTTGCACAGAGGGCCACCCAAACATAAGGAAAATAATCTAAGCGCCGCAACTAACACGACAAAGCATCCTGCATAGTGAGACGCCTCTCTCCCCCTCCCCGCAGCCTCAAATCAGCGCTGCTCTTCATGTCCTCGCGATGCTTTGACTATGTTCGAGAACCATCTGTGTTTTTGCACGTCACCTTGGAGACAAGGGCATCCAAACAGAAGGGAAAGCGGGAATGGCGGACAGATGACTCGGTCAGAGAAGTTCAGACGTGAGAGCGGCCTGAAAAACCAAAGCTATCAGCACATTCCATACGGCTTGGGGTTTTTCACAGAGACGAAAGAAATACTGTCGACTTCTCATGGACATGGTCTTGGGCAGTGCATAAACAAAGGATAGGGGAATTTACAGCCCTGGTTATTTGTGCCACCACAGCAAATGAGGAAAGAACCAAAAAGGCTGTAATCTGAAACATAAGGGAGATTTTGGGAAGTTTCTTCGAAGTTTCAAATTATGTTCTTATTGTCAGAAATAGGCCTCTATTTTAGTAATGTTGTAACCACATACCAGCTTTGTCACTTAAAATTCAATTCTATTATAAATGTGACAGCTGTGTTTGGTGAGTTACAAAGAAAGTGGAGGAGGTGATGGTATTTGGTGAGGAGAAGCAAAACCAAAATGTCATCCATGATCATATCTTGCTCTCACCCTGGAGTTGGAGTGCTTCCATGTCTTTCTTTTTTCTGCAGTCACAGACAGGAAAAAAAGAGATGACAACATTTTCTAGACATTTTCTGACTTACTTGACTCAGAGTATTTTTCTTCAATAGAATCATGGGGCAAGGTAAAGTTAATCTGAGTTGTGTGTATACATATATATATATATATATATATATATGTATACACACAACTCAGATTAACTTATCTATAACTAATATATATATAAAGACTTTCAAACAGTGATTTTCACTGCACTTCACACTTAATTACATCTTTTTATTTGGTCATTTAGGTACATTAGCTCGCTTGGTTTCCAGCATTCACATTATCATAGTTCACTGTGACCACGGTGGTTTCCTGTCTTAAAAGGGTTATGATTCTATCAAAAGGCAAAACCAAAACTTCTAAACAAGAAGGCCAAACCTCAACGTAGCAAAATGAGATACAGTGCTTCAAAATCTATCAAAAGTTCCTCATTTGTGCCAAAAATTGCACTGATTTTACTGATTACATTTCCACTTGAGTAGTTAATAATGAAGGTATAAAATATAGAAATGCTGTGCCTGCATGGACTAGTCTGCATCATATCACAGTGCTGCTGAATTCTCAAACCTGACTGGGCAGAAGTTATTGATTCATTTTCTATAACATGTGCTTGTGCTTGTGCTTGTATCGTGGGCATTCCACATAGTCTAGGCCTATAATTGTTGATTTGATGAAGTTTGTGAGGAGATATTTATTTAACATTTATGGAAGGAGACTCCAGTGTCAGCACTTTGTAACAGTCAGTACGTTTTCTGCCAGGGGAGATGTTCAGGACAGATTTCTCAGTTTCTCAATATTAATATAACATTAATGCAAATATAAGATTGGCAGATCTTTTTTTTTTTTAGCATTTATTTCTAGAAAGAAGCAGGATTATTTGCCAGTAGAATAAGAAAACTGAAAACTTGAAATGAGTAAACAGGCTTTTTTTTTTAAAAACAGGCTGAATAATCATATTTTTGTTTTATAATAATCTCATACTAAGAAATATTAGATAAATTTGCCCATATTCGAGATATTTTACTTGCTAAGAAATCATTTTTGCAGTGTGGTAAGGGAACGACTTTACAGCTACTTTAACATAAGTGGTAATAGTGTTAGTTTTGCGGACATTCCACAGCTTTAAATGCAACTATAAATTGATGGTTGGAAATTGCTGTAATTTAAGAGGAATAAAACACTTTGGAATTTGCTGTTATTGGAAGCTGTTATATATGTTGAGCGGCATCACACCACCCTGTTTATTGATTATTTTCCTATAACAGCAGGCCCTGTTGTGTTTTATTGCTTATATCCACTATCATCCACTTCTGCTGGCTCTAGAACAATAATTGCTCTAGGTTTCAATTAATATCCATGATTCTTTAATAGTTCCATGGAATTTAATAGCTGTTAATAGCAATTTCTCCAGCGACTTTTCATGAGGGATGTTTTTGCTCTTCCTTTTGCGAACTTTCCCAAGAACTTGCTTGATTTACCAATACTCCCGAATGTATCCTAATCAGTTCAAATCACATTGAATCTACGAGAGTGTAGGAGATTCAGTCTTCCATAGCTTTCTCAGAGCAAACAGGACTAATCCAAGTCTTACATTAATCATGATCATATTTAAAGTTCTTTAAATGCTCATACTCATATTTAAAAATCTTTAACCATGAACAAAACATTTAATGATAGAGTGATACTCATGAATAAATAATTTTACAAAACAAAATTAAAGAATACTAAGTCAAGAAAAATGTTGAGATCAGACAAGAGCAACTTCACTTAATATAGCTAAACCTGACTAGGCCGAGATAGAGTTGGTTGGTTAAATTATGTGTGATTACATTAGCTTTTAATATATATATATTTTTATATAATCTCGATTTGAACACGGACACTGAGTCTAGAAACCCTGCCGGTATTTTGCAACTTTAACAATCAATTTACTAATTTGGTTAATAAAATATTTGAGATTTTCTGACTTATTTTTGTGAAACTACTTGGTTATTTGATATTAATAGTGGTAATTCATACTATACTATAATACTATAATATACATACTACTATTTATGAATTCTTTAGTGTCAAATGCACAAGCAGTTCAATGAAATTTCTAATTTGATTCTTTTCATGGATAAATATAAGTAGATATATAAATTAAAAAGGAGAAAACTATTCATCCATCCATCCATCCATTCATTCATTCATTCATTCATCTTCAGTACCTGCTTTATCTTGGTCAGGGTCGGGTCTATCTGGAGATCATTGGCGAGTCCTGAGAACACTGGATGCAGGGTGAGAATGGGACGCCAGGAAACCACAGGCCACAAAGCCCACACCCATTGACACCTAGGAGCAATTTAGTGTAACCAATTTACCTGCCTGTTTTTGTGACGTGAGAGGAATCTGGAGAAACCTCACGCAGACAGTAACCCAAGCCTGGAGCTGTGAGGCGGCAATGCTACCTGCTGTACTAGCCCGTCTACAGTGACGTGAGATCAGCCCTTGCAATTTTCTGGGCTATCCTGATCCCCTGCTGTAGTGACTTCCTGTCGTGTCTCCTTTTTGACAGACGGCAGCTGGTCAGACCAAGCCAGATTTTTTTTTTTTATCAGGGAATATTACTATCATGGAAAATTCAAAATGTCCCACAATTTTTATGATATAGTTAAGCAATATCGCACAAGCAATAGTGCGGTTATACTGAATATCAGCACTGCTGTGATTCGGCCACAAGGCTGCAGTGCTGATATTCAGTATAACCATGCAATTGCGAGTTTTATAAATAAAAAAATTAATATCGAGTACCTGACATTTTGGACACAATACGACAAATAATGTGTTTATTTTTTTTAACTAAAATAGATTGCCAGGAAGCCACACTCGCTGAACGCCCATTGGCTAGCTGGCTAGCTAGCTCACATTGATTTGTACAATCCTGTTGAAGGTGCATCCGGTGAAATTGGCTTACCTCCTTCTTTTTCATCTTCTGTGGGATAAATGTGGTGGGATTTTATATTTTAGGTTAGAAGTTATATTCATGAAAAATGTATCATTTGCCATATTTGCTGATAACACTACGTAGTAGTGTTTCAGTGGGACTCTTGCTAGAATTGGAATTTTATGTGGTGAACAGACAAGTGGAGTGATACAAACAGTGAAACCTCCTTGCCTGGAATGCAAAAGTCTCTGCCGCATTTACCAAAGTTTCAGAAATGCTGATTTTCTTCATACTCATGTGCGGACGTTGGTCACCTGCAAACCACATTCCTGACACAGCTCATTTGCATGTAGTGAAACTTTTTTATTTTATAAAACTCCATATAAGTTCAAGTGTACAGGCAGCCGGGGGAATGAAATGAACGATCAGGGTAAAGGCTGAAAGGCAGAAGTGGAAATCATTCTGATTCACTTCTATGCCAATAATAATAATAATAATAAGAAGAAGAATGAAAATACTAATAATAAGTGCGCACTAAATCTTCGGACAGCTGAGGCATTTGTTTACGGCTATGCTGTAAACGTAATAAACATAAGCAGTGTATTCCAGATATCAAAGTGCAGTAATCCATGCAAATTATAGGACTTGATTTCTATTTGACATTAGTCTTCTTATGCGTAAATTCACACACATTCAGGAGCTCGAGTAAGATATGAGCATTTTTCCGACTTTCTGGGGTTTTCACGAATACCTCATTTCCCGTCTAAAGGCTCGTATGAACGATTTATGCATAAATCCATCCGTATCCAGCTTGATAAATAAATGTTTTTTGTGTTTTTTAAAAAGTCAGAATAGTATTGCCTTAGCAATAAGAAATAAACATCTTGCTAACAGATTCCAACACTCAGAGGGTTGTAATGCTATTGCTGAATAATCAAGCTTGTTAGGATTAGGTGGATCATATGAGAACATACATACACTGAAGATATACAGTATACATGAATAAATATTCACGTAGCTGATAGAAACGCACCAGTTAAACTCTTCCTTTACGTACACTTTTAAGAATCCCTTGCGATTTGTGAAAACAAACCTAGAGAACACACAGAAAACTGGAGACCAGCCTAGAAAACATATTTATAAGTGTGGCTGTGTTAGAGTCACAGTTTTTGTAGTGGTCAGAAGAAAAACATTAGAAGACATGCCATCAGACTCCACTGCACACTGTAAATGATGACTATCAGATAAAAGCTTGGAAAATGACCTTTATTGATAGTGTATAAAAACAAAACAGTTTATGCGCCTTTCACTAGATGCATCAATATCGCTGTTAATAGGCAATATGAAGTAGAAAGACAATATTACGATGACTTATTATTTCTGTAGGACAGAGCACATCTCACACTGTCAAATAACTGTCAAACAGACGGCCAATAAAAAGCAAATGTGGTTTGCAGTAAATGAGAGAAATGTTCCTAATTGCCTCATTAAAAACACACTGCTTATTTAGTTAATTAATGTCAAACACAAATTTACATGTAAAAGTGCTTCTTTTTTTTTCTTTCTTTTTTTTTTTTAAACAAAACACAGGCACTTTATCAGATTAAATTAATCACATCTGGGGGAACTACAAAAAGAAAAAGTTATATAACACATTGAAATAACAAGAAAATTGAAAAAAAAAAAAAAGTAGAAGAGGAGCATAGAAAGGGATTTCGTTGGATCATTACATGCACAGTGTCCTGTTTTTTTTTTTGTTTTTTTTTTTTTTTTTAATACAGCGGACACCTTGTCGTATTCAAGTAACTCACTCTTGCTTGGGGGGAATAATAAATTAGAAATTGTCAACTGCCCTGCAGTCATGATGTGTTCAATGGTGTTACAAAAGGACACAAAGGATGCACTTGGAAGTACAGTACAGTTGTGGGAATATGATACATACAATTATGATGAGAAATACTGCCCTGTCTGCATACATTATGAGGATTTACAATCAAATGAAAAAGCAAAGAACACACACCATCTGCAACAAAGCTACAACCGGACCACTCTGAACTTACTAAACTTACAGCTCCTCAGCCATTCCTCATTTGCAGGCAACAAACTTGTACAGCTTCTCCCTAGAATTTCGCAACGTACCAAAAAGCATCAGCCTGACAAACCTTTTGATAAAACATGATATCAAAACTTTGGAGACACACTACGCCTGTGCAACTTGCATTTATTCTTGCATGATCATAACTTGCAATACATGTTCTTCTTTTGATCAACACAACGAGAGGCTAACCTGAGAGAGTATGCAGTAAATGAATGATTTAAAATTCATTTCAAAGAGCGCGATGGGACCAATAATATGATGGCAAAATGCCCAAAAAATGTGCTATTTTCATGCTTTATCAAATCCCATCTTTTCATTTATAACCACTGGACAAAAAGAGAAGATGTGATCAAACACTGTCTCATGGCTGATGGCATGAGAACCTGACTGATTGTACTGTTTCATTATTTTTAGCTGAAGGTGAGCTTAAAGGCGATGAAAATGAGGGGATCTTTTTTTTTTTTTTTAAACCTTTTGTAAAAGGCAAAAAAAAAAATATTTACCCTAAACTGTCTCTGCCACTTGTGGTATATTCAGTAGTTGATATTAGCATCTTTCCTTTATTGCATTTGTTGATATTGTTACAATATTTTTTTTTTTGCTGTCCAGCAACAAAGCACATACTATAGGCTATCTGACGCTGATAAATATTTTTGTGTGTATTATTCTTTGGTGAGAGGAGCATATTTTAGCTGGAAAATCAAACTGATGCTCTTAATGTTGGATCTCAAGGTTTGGGAGGGGGTCGAGCAGGAGGCAGACATGGGGCAGTGGGCGGAGCTCGGGCAGGAGGTGGACCCGGGGCCACGTGGGGTCCTCTGGGGGGTGGACACTGAGGAAGTGGACTTACAGGGGGTGGTGCCTGGCAGTAGTCAGGAGGAGGTGGGGGTGGGCTTTGGGCACAGGATGGGGCCTTTGCCGCCTCCTCTTTCACCCTGGTGAAGTTGATGCATCGGCCCTGAGGGAGAGATGAACGAGAGAAGCAGAATAACGAGATTAAATGGTGGCACATCTCTCTCTCTGCTCCTGCTAATTGGCCGTATTCCAACAGTCACGCTCTTAGCCCTCCACCTTTTCTAATCTGGGTCTTAGCTGCAGCATCTGCAGATCTGCAGTCCCTCTACTCCCTGTTTTTTTTTCCGTCTTTCTGTCTGGTGCATTTTGGCAGAGGCCCTGCGAAAACCACTAAGGAATTCAGTCTAACTTGTAAAATACGGGTAACAGAAAAAAGTTCAAATCCCTCATAACCAAATATTCGTCACTAGAATATAGCTAAAAAGCCACTTCTTTATTATGCTTTCTTCAACTTTTAAGGTAACGGTCTCTATTTCTCTCTGCCGTGGTGTACGTGTACTCCTGCTGCCTGATGTGACGCCAGTGCCTGATCTTGACACGCTTCTATTGCTGTGGTTTCTCTCACCCTCTGGCCCGGCCTGATTTATCCTGATGCTTTACTTCAGCTTGGAGCTATTACACTTGTGACTCACTTTCTGTCGCTGTGGAGGGTTCCACGTGGATACCCTATAGATTCATACTTCCCAAAAACAGTATACATCCAAGTCTCACCCTTGCTTCAGTGGATAATCTCACCTGGATCGCGTGGATTTGTAACTTAGAACTGCTACTGTAGTTATAAAGACTATAATGTTGAGTAATAGTATCTATACTGAACACTCAACACACTTAGTATTGTTTTTTTTCTTTACTACACCTGTATACTGTAATGATTTATGATCTCACTATCTGGTGTCACACTGAAGAGGATGGATGTTCCCTTTTGAGTCTGGTTCCTCTCTAGGTTTCTTCCTCATGGTGTTTCAGGGAGTTTTTCCTTGTCATTGGCACCCCTGACTTATCAGGGATCTAAATATAAATCTATACCTTGACTTCTGTAAAGCTGCTTCGTGACAATGTATATGGTATACCATATAAAATGAAACTGAATTTAACTCAAACAGCTGCACTTGCAGAGTTGAGGTGTCTGTTTTTTCTTGATGGCACAAAGACAAATACGTTAGCCCAAAGTGACCTCCTGACATGCCTACAGTTAGAAACAGGCCCATGGAGCAGTTTGTTCTTAGCCCAATGATGAAGTGTTATGCATTTGAAGTGGCTGTTCTGTAAAGACAAAACTGCATATGACCTCATCTCTTATCCTACGCCAGTCTGTGTGTGTTTGTGTGTGTGTGTGTGTAACTTGAAGCCTCTAATTAAGGTTCTGAAAATCTGCCCACTGCTTTTTACGTCAGAACTGCTGAAAGCTTGTGAAGCTGCTCTTGGTGCATAACTGAGACCCTGTGTAGCTGCAAAAGAGAGCTGAACCAAAGAGTGCAGATGAGAAAAACAGACTGGTGAAAGTTAATGACATGCTACAGGGCTAACACACACACACACACACAAACTGCTGTGGCCTGTGTAACCTACACTCTCAGAAAAAAAAAATAGTACTAAGATGTACCTTTCTTTGTCGCTTTAATATATACACTATATTACCAAAAGTATTCGGTCACCTGCCTTGACTCACATATGAACTTAAGTGCCATCCCATT
>CM075014.1:3885228-3934415 GCA_037576675.1 Pangasius sanitwongsei | reverse complement strand
GTACATAACTCATCCATTTCCTTGTACATATCACCCTCATAGCTGTATATCCTTATTTGTAATTTATTGTAAATATGCCACGTATGCACTTCTGGTTAGATGCTAACTGCATTTCATTGGCTTAGTACATGTACTTTGAATAATGACAATAAAGTTGAATCTAATCTAATCTAATATATATATATGTATATATATATATTTTTTTATTTTTTTTTTCACATTTTGTTATGTTGCAGCCTTATGTTAAAATGCTTTAAATTATTATTTTTTTTTGCACATCTACAATCTACACTCCGTACCCCATAATGACAAAACAAAAACCAGATTTGTGATAACTTTGCAAATTTATTAGAAAGAAAAAGAAAACTGAAATATCACATTGACATAAGTATTAAGACCCTTTGCTTTGACACTTAGCTCAGATGCATCCCATTTCTTTGAATCATTTTTGAGATGTTTCTACATTTTGACTGAAGTCCCCCTGCGGCAAATTCAATGGATTGGACATGATTTGGAAAGGCATACACCTGTCTATATAAGGTCTAACAGCTGAAAATGCATATCAAAGCAAAAACCAAGCCAGGAGGTCAAAGGAACTGCCTTCAGAGCTCAGAGACTGGATTGTGTTGAAGCACAGATCTGGGGAAGGCTACAAAACATTTCTGTTGCATTGAAGGTTCCCAAGAGCATAGTGGCCTCCATAATTCTTAAATAGAAGAATTTTGGAACAAGCAGGACTCTTCCTAGAGCTGGCCACCTGGCCAAACTGAGCAATCAGTGGGAGAAGGACCTTGGTAAGAGAGGTGACCAAGTACCCGATGGTCACTCTGGTTGAGATCATGTGTGGATATGGGAGAAACTTGCAGACAACAATCACTGCAACACTCCACCGATCTGGGCCTTTTTAGCAGAATGGCCATAAATGGAATAGATGGAATGAATACTTTCTGAATGCCCTATATATATATACTGGGCAGGCCAGGTCGATAGTTTTCATTGTCCTTCACCCTTGTTATTGACTTGGTCCTTCAGTTTTCCAGTGCATCTGTGCACCAGTGTCATCTCAGTCATGAGTATCAATGTCAATCCTCAGGTTAATTAGCCACCCACCCACTCTATAACCAATGTTGTTGTAGCACATATCTATCTTGTATGCAGGGCATTCTGTTAGCAACAAAGCACACCCATGACTAATCCTAATGCTTTCACTTTATATTCCTCTCTAATCTTAATTAGCTGCTTAGTTCTTTAAATGTATCCATAACTGCCCAGCCACCAGGGGGCCCTGTAAGAATATGAACCTTTGGGACCCTCAGCAACAGTTCAATAACAGCCCTGTACCTACCACAATGCTATGTCCCCTAAACATTCCACTGTTCTTAGACTTTCCCTGGCTCTAAACTCATAACCCCCAGCAGCTGCTGGCTCTAAAGTGACTTCATATCTTGGCCCACTTAATTTCAAACAGCAGGCCTTTCCTTTGTGTGACTTAGCTTAAAAAAAACAACACTCCATTACAATTCCATTACAGATTCCTATTCAGAACATTTTTCTTCTAAGAACTTGAATTTTATGCAGAAACACCATTACTTACATAAATAAATGAGATTCTTTTCACTGTTGTGTTAAACTCTTCTGACATCACATGGCGTTTTACTCACTCTCAATGTACGATACGTTTCTGACTATTGAGTATAAGTGGTGTACTGCCATCTTCTGGACGGATTGACATTTCACATTTAAGATGAACATTTCCTTGTGTTACAGAAAGGTGAGATTATGAGTTCTGAAAATTTATTTATTTATTTATTTTTTGCTGTTTTCACCATTTGTTTCAGCCTTCTGTGAACTAGTATGTTTTCTCCATTGTAATAATTTCGATACAGTTCAGCATCTCCAAATATAAATAAGACATGACTAGAAAGTGCTTTTCAGACATGGAAAAATTCACAGACTATAAATTTCCATTTAATACAATTTTTATGAGGCATCAGATTAGCATGTTGGAGTTACAGTGTAAAACAACATTTCCATTTCCATGAACAGGACTTGACATAACAGACAGTTCTAAACATATATATGTAAATATGGTTCAACAGGTATGAAATAGTAAATTTAAGTATTAGTTCAAATCATTTAAAAAATTTATTTGTGTTTCAGTGTATGCCACTGTTCTCTAATTAGAATGGGATGAAAGAAAGGTCTAGGAGTCTAGAGAAGATTTAGGGGAGGACATGAGTTTCCTAGTTTTCTTCAGAAATCTGGCACAAGTACAATGGCCTCCTTACTTCTAACTTTCCTCTTCTAGATCATTTGGCTGTCCCAACATGTCCAGATTTGGAAACTTATTTCTGGCCTAAAAAGTGCTTGTTAAGTATACCCTTGGCTACATCCAGGGCTTCACTGGCAGACACTGCAACATGAGGGGCAATTCCGGCTCCCTCCCAGGCAGGACCCTGGGTAGTGTCTGAGTGGGTGACAGGAATTGACAGAAAAACATCACTGTCGCTTACTTGGAAAGTTTTTGGCGGCTGGCATGAGCCATGGGTTGGCTCACCTACAATCATGGCACGGCCAAACTTCTTCATGATATAAACAAATTCCTCTGCTGCACCAGCTGTCACTCCACTGGTCAGGATCAGCAGGCCTTTCTTGGAGCCATATCTTCTACCTGAGAAAAGGGCAGGCATGATCAGTTACTGAAGGGTTTATAAATTTCATATCACAACACATTAGAAAATATGACTGGCAATTAAAAGGAATATGAGATATGCCCAACCTGTCAACTCTGGAAGGGTGACAAGTACTTTTGTGGTGCCAGAGGATCTGTCATATAGTTTGTCCAACACAATCTGCATGTCATCGTCAAAGAAGTAAGAGCAGAGTCCTGCAATCGGTTTTGTGGACCCTCCAATATTGTTCCTTCAAAACAGTTTGAGTTATGATAAATGTCTCTGAATGGGGAATGTCTCTGAAAGGGATGTATTCAGAGTAGTGTTAAGTGTATGCAGTGAGGATTTAAAAACTGAAATAGATATTCAGACCTCAGACTTAACTATGGACTATTCAGACAGTTGCATGGGATTTGCGATTTGGATTTGTGGTGTGTCTCAGTTACACATGATTCTGACCATGCACTTAAGCCTTTTTTTGAGTAATATTGGCTTGAGCAAGGAGCAGTATTAAGTACAGTGTCATTGTCTGACAGTTTGATGTAACCACAATATATCACTCTGAAATTTATGTATTGGGCTATATATTTACACACACTCCAAAAATATGGAATGCCATTCAAGGCCAATGTTAAATACACAAATATAACAGTATTTGTCCCTTTGAAATGTGCAAAAACACTTTGGAGGATCTAAACTATAATCTATATATATATATATATATATATATATATATATATATTAGATTTTTTAAATAAAAAAAAAAATTGTCTCTTGGTTTCATGTTACATTGTTTTATTTTAACAGCAAAGGGGAAAAAATGTGATCTGCTTCTTCAGTCTGCATATTCTATCCCTGATTTTTTTTTTCGGGCTTAAAGGCAAGGTTTATGTTTAAAGGAGGTGGTCTAGCTGCTTCTGCTCAAGAAGAATTTAGCAACCTCAGAGGTATGAAGTACACACAGGTAGTTTGCATACCTTTAATGGGGAGCTCTGAAGATTACTTAAGATATTACCTAAGAACGTTTCCTGCATAAATATTGACGTAACTGTTGAAGTTAAGTTGCCAACCCTGAGTGCAGCTCTAAATAAATAAACATCATTTAAAATTACAGTACAATAAGAAAATTAAGTGTAGCACAGCGTAAAAACCAAGTTCTACACTTCACATCTGTGGCGTAATCTATGTCTAACTAGAAATGACGGTTTACCTGAGGTCAATGATCATAGCATCTGTATCCACTACTTTGTTCCAAACGTGCTCCACAATGATCTGAGCAACTGCAGCGACTTGTGGAAAGTCTCCAAACATGTCAAAGCGCATGTAACCGATGTTGTTCTCAAACACATCGGTGTGAAAAGAATCTTTAACAAGTGCAACAAACATTTCCGGTGGAGGGCTCTGTAGACAAAAAAGAAATGATTTTTAGACAGTTATGCAAATTAAAAATCCACATATAGAAATATTATCTGTTAATTATGCACACTAGTGGGTGAAATTAAAAAGCAAAATCCACTATACCACGTCTTACCACTGGAGGCAGCGTAGGGATGTTGTCTGTAATTTTCAGGCACTTGTCCCCTGACAGTTTTAAGAGATCAGCTGAGAGCTTTGCTTTCAGTTCATCGTTTGAGGTAATCATGCTGTATTCCCCATTGGCCACTAGAGCCTCTAACTTTTCTGCTACATTAACCGCAATGCTGTCAAAAGCATAGTTTTCTGCAATCAAAGAGGCTGCAGACTTGACAGTTGCAGGGATTTCAGCACGAAGCTTAATGATTGCAACTGCAGCATCGATGGCATCTTCTGCATTGACTTCAACATCTGGTGCTACTCCTTTGACTTCCCAGCTTTTGCCAGTGATGGGATTGGTGGATTTAGCCACGGGTACAGAAACATAGAAATCAGTATTACCAAGTTTAATCGTGTCAATTTTCACTGATCCTCCAGCTGTATTTTCTCCAACAATGGTAGCTCGTTTGAGGTTTTTCAGACAGTAAGCAACATCCTCTGCAATGCCAACAGTGTTCTTACTTGTTAGAATGATCAGGGGCTTGGAGGTTCCATACCTTTTTCCCAATAAGGTGGGCATGGACCAGAGCTCAGTCGTGCTGTTTGAAGGACGATCATACACAGAGTCAATATGGATAAGAGGCTCAGCATCAGTGTAATAGGAGACAATATAAGGGATACCAGACAGTTCACCACTAACAGCATAACGAAGGTCCAGGATCATGGCTGAGGTGGGGAGAACTTTGTCCCAAACATGTTGCAACAGAAGTGGCCCAATCTTCTGAGCAATCTCTTCCCCAATAATGTGTTGAATCTTCAGGTAGGCAATGTCATTTTCAAGGACCTCTACATTTACTGTGCCCTTGACCACAGCAGCCAGTTGCTCTGGTGGGATGTCATGTATTCCTGGAGGTGCTGCCGGAACATAATCTGGATCATAAGTGACCTTTACTCTAGGATCACCAATTGTACTCCTAACCCCATCTGTCAGCATACTGGCAAGCATACTGGGATCTTGGATGCTGAGGATCTCCGTGTTGCTGGTGGCAATACCTATTACTTCTTCCAAACCAGAAAGCTTTTCTGGAGAGCAGTAGTTGTCCATAAGCACTTTCGCCAAATCTGTAATAAGCATAGGCGAAAAAACACAGTGGACATCGTTGCTAAAGGCTAGCAGTGTTGCTAACAGTACTAAACCATGAGCCATGTTGTCTGGTTGCTGTGCTCAGGGACTACAGCGATGTCAGGTCTGGTGAATTTTCTTCCTGCAGAGAGGTTTGTTAAATGAGATTATTTTCACAGTCAGGTTTTTGTTAGCACACGCATAAGAGGCTTTTCCTGGCAACGAAACTTTAATCTCATTACCCCAGTTGCATCAGTAAGGCAATAACAAACTAATAATATATGCTTATTACGTAGCACATGACCCAAAACATCTATAGCAATAGTTGTTTGCTATAAAGCTGAATGTGGCAATTTATTGAAAGCAACACAATTAAAACATACACAAAATGTAGTCTGGTAAATGTATTCCTATCGTGTCATGTAAGAGGCATATAATTTATACATTACATCAAGCACACAAAAAGCACTTCAGAAATGGATAGTGGCATTAGCATCTCATTCTAAATCACATAACATGCTTCAGAATTAAAAATAAAATTGGAAGACATTTTACTGAAATCCAAAAAATACTTGCTGTCTTTTTTAAGCATTAAAACATCATTGAAAATAAAATCCCATTTCCCCCCATAATAAACAAGATCTTAATAAAATAAAAACATAGATAAATAAAGATATAAGGATACATGCATTTATGGTGGATAATTCATCTTTATTTTAACCCTCCATCAAATATATTTTGAAGCATTTCTACAAACATGCATGTACTGTACTACTGTGGACGTATGCAGCCTAATACAATTAACATGCCTGAAGGAAAAACAAACTTCTAAAGCACTTCCTTTTCTGTAGTTTCTGGCATTTTGCAGCAGTTATTTTTGGGGTAACATTCAGGCATCACCAGAATAAACATGTGTCTCAACTCCAGACACATTCCACTCTTCTGGTTGGGAACGGGGGAATTACAGATGCTGTCTGCAATTTGGTATGTTCCACTGGAAAGAGAGTCTGCAACTGTCTGGCTGCTAAACCCATTTCAGAAATGACCATGAAAAAGTTTATTGGTTCAGTCGTTAGTTAGTTTCAGTCAAATGAGATCTTGTCTCTGAATAAATGAAAGTATCTGAAAATTTCCAGTACATTTTGTACCATCTTTTGGATGTCAGCCAGAGGAGCTGTTTGATTGATTCATTATATGAGATTATTAATTTTATTGTTAAAATATCTTTGATAATACATAAGAATCTGGCAAAAAATGCCTCCCACCCAGACAATGGCTCTTCTGGCAGCAAGGCCTGTGGTGTTTAAAACGGCTTCTTTTGGGTTAACTGTAACAGATGGTGAATGTATTTGCAGTAGCTGACTAATTTATTGTCAAGAATTTTTGTTCATCGGTTTCAGTTCATTGTTTGACGAGACATCCTCATAGGCTAACAGAAAATACAGCAGTGGCTGTACTTGCAAGTGTTTCGGTAAATAACGTTTGGGTCTTTTGAGTGATCTATACTCTATATAGTCTATGTATTAAATATTGAATATATTTTATCTATATTTTAAATGCTTAATTGGTAAAATAAATGCAAATTGCAAATAGACTGCTGATCTTCATTATCTACGTGTTTTTTCATTCGATTAGCTCTAAACTGAAATTCAAATAATAACAACGGGGTGGACAAAGTACTGACAAATTATACTTAAGAGAAAGTATAGAAAATGTGTCAAACTTTTACTCAGTTAATAGTGTAACTATCTAGCCAAAACTGTACTCAAGTGAAAGTAAGAAACCTCTAAATGTACTCGGGTATTTAAAAACAAATATTCTTAACTGATGACATTAAGCTAATGCCATGTTTTCATGTGAAAAAGTAACTTTTATTACTTATCTAAAACTGTTGATTTGTGATTTTTGTTTTACAGCAACTACACGATTTTGCCTGAAAGCATAATTCAATCTCGGTAATTTTGCAATATTTACCATTAGCTAAAATTTGACTTGCTGCTTGGTAAGTTATGTTAGCCGCTAGAATCGATGCCAACCTGGAGTTCATGCCGCCTAGGGAGGCTAAGGAGATGCATCATTTTATATGAGTTTTCACTGAATCCAGAATATTAAATCATTTTAGGTAGGGCAGAGCCAGGGGCGCTCATCCTCAGGTTCCACACTGCAGTCTGGTGGCTTATCCATCTTCAGCTGCACACAGATACCTATAGCAATGAACTACATTGTGGAGAATGAGAAGGTCACTGCAGATGATGAATTAGCACGATTCTTGATACTTTTTTTTTCCTACACTGATGAACTTGACTGGATGCTAAACTGAAATGACTGGATGCTGAACCCATTCGACTGATGTGTAGCATACAGTCATTGGCAGGATGAGAGAAAAAGAGACTTTTAAGATTTGTAACAAGTACTTTGAAGATCTAAATAAAAATGTAAGGGGTAAAAAGCAAGTTTTTTTTTTTTGGCCTTGGTAATGTCATTAAGTAAACATGTTTAATTTCAATAATACTCAAGTAAAGTATAAATACCAAGTCAAGTAACGAAGTACAATTACTCAAGTATTTTCCACCTTTGGTTAACTATATGCTTTAGGGAACAGTGGAATAAACACTATATGATATATTTGAACAGTTTCAATAGGCCGGTACAAAAGCAGGACAGGATTTGGAAATATAAAGCCAGATTTGAGTTTGCTAACGTCACTGTACAATGCGTTCTTACCAGACCCAAAGGAACAGCTGCAGTTACATTGCAGTTTAACACATGCAATGCTTATGATGCAAATCTGTAATATGAGTTTTGTTCGATTAATGACTTTGTATCACTCTATTCCTTACAACTAAAATGCATTTAGCAAAACATAAATAAATAAAATAAAATGGCTTAGCATTGCTTAGATTTATCAACTGCTTTTTTCATAATACTGTGGAAGATTTAGCCATGAACTGAGAGTCCTTTGTCATTTTAACAATACAAAATGATGTAATACCCCTTTGCAGAATGTTAATTGGTGAACTGTACTCTTAATCCCGTCTGATCTTTTAATACCCCTTCTCTGATGCAGTGCTGCCTGCTGATTCCCCACAGCCAATGGAAAGTGAGAGTCTCACCTTAAGACTTCAGGAGCTTTGACCTATATACAGATGCGTGGGAACAGAAAGGGAATAGCTGCTAAGAGGAACCAACAGAGAGAAAAAAAAAAAAGGTGTACATGACACCCAAATTCACCTTCTATTCCCAAATTCTATTAATAATAGAATATTGTCTGTCTTTCTGCTTTGAATTTTCTAA
This sequence comes from Pangasius sanitwongsei, assembly GCA_037576675.1. Lineage (NCBI taxonomy): Eukaryota > Metazoa > Chordata > Actinopteri > Siluriformes > Pangasiidae > Pangasius > Pangasius sanitwongsei. The sequence continues at coordinate 3,925,814 of CM075014.1, read as the reverse complement.
ATACACTAAGCGTTTACCTGTGAACCTGAGAAGAACCTGAAAAGAACGCCAGGACAGATGTTTGATTAAATATATTTATTATTCGTACATATTTGAAAACACATCAGAATCATATATGAGACAAATACCTGCATCTCAGAGGCGGCGTTAATTCAGGACAGTACACACACAGCACCTCTTAGTTTGTGTGGAAAAACCCAAAGCATTCAGCAGAGGGCACTAGCTACATATAATCCAGGGAGCAAAAGTGTTAAGGGTAAGGCCTAAATACTTTCATAAAGAGCGCACGTAATAGACACAAACTCTTTTAGCTGAAAACTGCAGACAGAATAAAATAAATACACACCAACACTTTTCCTACCACATAAAGTGACCGTATCATTGCATACTATGTAAAATAAGGTAACCTATAAATAGTATTTTATATTCTTACGTTTCTTAAAGTTTGTATTCATGTTTTAAATATAAATTGAAATATACACTAATCATTTATAGCATTCTTTGCTTTAGAAACAAGTATTCAAGGAGCTTAATAAAAGAAAAACAGCTAAATAAAGATACCTCTATGTAGTGGATGATTAATTTAAGGTGGCATGGCCGCACCGTACCGTTGCCGCCGCACAGGGTCTCCGGTTCAATCCTAAGCCCAGGTTACTGTCTTTCTAAACATACTGTTTCACATGATCCCCCTGTGTTCGTGTGGATTTCCTCCAGGTTCTCCCGTTTCCTCCCACCTCCCAAAAACATGCCAGTAAGTGGACTATCTACTTTAAATTGCCCCTAGGTATGAACGTGTGTGTGAATGGTGGACTGGTGTTCCACTTCCAGGGTGTATCCCAGGACAGGCTCTGGATCCATCATGACCCTGACCAGCATGAAGAGCTCACTGAAGATGAATGAATGATGGCAGCGCGTACGAGGAGCAGTATTAAGTCCAGCACACTGTCTGACCATCTGATGTAACCATAATATGCCATACTGAAATGTAATTGTATTTTTAATTTCATTACAAAAATACACAAAAACAAAAACAAAAAAAAAGAAAACTATGGAACGGCATTTGAGGCCAGTGTTAAATATATAAATATAACACTATTAATTCATTTATAAATTATTAATTGTTATTTAATTATTTTAATTTTATTGCCAGGATTAAGCAGTTGCTATACACGAATGAATGAATGATATTTAATTTAAACCCGCCATTAAATATCATTTTTGAAACATTTTTTACAAGCATACAGGTAATGTACTAGTTTGACGTTATGAAGCCTAATACATGAGCAGCATGATTATGCAGTGAGCTTTTTCTCACTACCTACAGCCACATTTTGCCACTTTCATCTCCTCGTAAAGGTGCCTTACAGTGATAATGCCATTCTCTTGGTACATGACAGTTAAGGGGTCCAGCTTTGTTGGAACACAACATGCTTTGTTGGCTTTTTTTGGGTTGCTCAGATTCACTAGAGTTTGGATGATGGCATGTTTGGAAGGTGTTACATCATCTGTAAGAGGAAAATTGCACACACCTTTACATTCGTAGGCGTCATACTCAGGGGGCGCAACAATCCACTTGTCCCATCCAATATCCTTGAAATTCACTTTGAGCGAGGTTCTCCGGCAGTAGTTCTTACGTGCGTTTCTCTTTCTTCTCCGATGCTGATTCAGGCTGTCATCACTGTTATAATCTTCTAAGGGATCTATGCTCAATAAAAACTTCTCTTCTTCATGAGTTATCATCTCTTGTACCTCAGTTTTGGCTTTTCTCTTCCTGTTCTCAAGGTCATTTGAAAAGACGATTAAAACAGGTGAGGTGTTGTCCTCCCAATTCAGACTGATCTTGTAGCCTCCGTCTTGGAATGACCCACAGCCCTGACTTTGCACTTCAACCTCCAATTCACCTGTTCCATGCTTCGACTGGAGCCAACTCTGGAGGGCACTTGTTACATCAAAAGCCTCCCATGCGTGTTCTGTGTCGCTGATGTCCTTGCTGTCCAGTAGGTGCAATATTTCTTGGTTTTTCATATGTACTACTTTATAAATGCTAATGGAAGTAAAACCGTCATCACAGGCTGATTGATCTCTGTGCCACAGCATGAAGAGTCGAAGCTGGACCACAGTGACTTCTTCATAGCTAGGGATTGAAACATTGAATAGTAGCCTGTGTGAAGATTTATTCTCAGTGATACTTGACTGGGTCACCTCTGCAAAGGAAATAAACCGATTCAGTTTTGTATTTAATAGCAGTTAACTCTATTTAGCAAGAAATTTCTAACTAGACACGGACTTCTAATTATAATGAACTGACGAGGACATGCCATGCATTCCGCAGTAGAAATTTCAGTTGATGATATGATCTTAAATAACAGTTATGGTAGTGGTTTGCAATTTGTATTTTCTCAGATCTTATTATTGAAACCATCAAGGTCATCATGAGCTCAGTCAAGTGTTACAGAGAAGAAAAAAAACAAAAAAAAAAAAACAGACAATGTGCCTAACAGAATAACAGGACTGGGATTAGGGGGCCCTAACATATGAGGTATACTGTGAAACTGGATTAATGAGTTAACAAGCCAAAGCACAGAGATTAACCTAAGTGATTTATCTCAAAGTACCTTACTTTAGCTCATTAATACATAAGTGTAGTTGTGCATAGTTAACATGTTACTGAATTGACCTTACCCTGTATGACAAAGCTACGAATGACATCAGAACGTGGAACCGAGGACATATCCGAAGCATATTTGTTGTATAGCTCCATCATAAATGGAGGAGGCTGAACCTTCCTCCGTTCCACTGGAACCCCTGACAAGTTCAGCATCTTCAGAAAATCTTCTTTCATAGGTTCAAAAAAGCTTTCCAAGTTGTCTTGCTCCTCTAGGTCATCCTCCAGTCTCTGAGCAAACTTCTTGTCTTCTTGCTGAGTGACTTGAGTTATTGATTTTCCCTCACAGAGACAAACCAAACTGAGGCATAGGTGAAGCAATAAATATTGAAATCCCTGCATTGTTCTCTAGCTCTATGTTTTACATCTGGCTTTCTTTTGAGGAAGAAATGTTGAAATTGGGAGTCCCAGTACAAAAGCCCTCAGTTGCGAGTTCAGTCTCATACTCGTACATTAAACAGTGCATGCTTTTGACGACCGAAGTAGCAGCTTGGCCGTTCTTATCTGGACAACTGATGTTGTGTTCTGAGGTTTGTTATCATTTGGGGCTTGTGGTTAATGAAGGTTTTGTAAACATTTGACGGACATTAGGGGGCTAATGAGTGAGATTCTTGCGATGCAAGGATACACAAGAATGTTGATCCCCTCCAGGGTCAGTTATAGGATTTGAGTGTTTGGTTTCTTGCTTTGATGGCCTCTCTATATTTGATCGTATGATACATTAAAGTGGCTGAAACTTCATATACGACAAAATACTTTTACATTTACATTTACTCAGATGTAAATATCAGTACGTGGTCTGAATCCATTGTACTATACAAAATCTCCACACTCTGATTTCATGGTTTTGGACAGTTGTTGGGTTGATGGGATTAAGGACATTGGCCTGTGTACTGTCACACCAATTTATGGTTTGTCTCTCAATCACATAATTAGATTGTGAGGATGGGGTCTCTGTTTAAAGGAATGCCCTAGTGAAAATAAGGAAAGTCCACGAATAGGCAACAAGCACAGATAAATTAGAAACTGATAAACCTTGCCTCTTTGTAGAACACAGGAGGATCCAGATCTGCACTGGAATACATTTGATTGAATAAGTGGAATAAATACATGGATTTGAATAAATGAATTCAGTTTATGAAGAAATTGGGATACAACAATATCTTGTGACCCCTCCCACCCTGCATACATACAATACGTTTCAGCTCCTTCCCTCTGGAGACTAGAGGTGTGCCGCCGGACTGGGATCCTGCCAGACCCACAAATAAAAGTTGCAGGAAAAAGAAAGGCCACGTTTATTAATATAAACTTGTGTTGAATGTATGGCGCTGTGTGACCCATTTCATGTGTTCATTCATTTATCTTCAGTAAATGCTGTATTCCGGTCAGGATCACCGTGGATTGGGATTTAAAAACAGACACCCAACGCACACACACACACACACACACCTGACGGAACAGTGTTTTTCCATCAGCCGTTAAAGAACTCAACTCTTACTATATTTGCTGCTGAATCCCGTCCTTTCTCGCACTATTTGTTTTGGACTAAGTATAGTTTACACATTCTTTACTCTGTAGTAAGTGTTTAGTTATACCCCAACATATCTTTTAAAAGTTTTGTCATTATTTATGGGATGTCTCTAATGTCCACCATTCTGTTTGCAATGTTTTGGTTTGTATTTATTGCTTTGTTCCACACTCCAATGTTTATTAGTTACTGTTAACTTGTTTTTAACTTACTGTTAAAGCACACACACACACACACATAGAGTGAGAGAGCAAGAGAGAGAGAGAGAGAGAGAGAGAGAGAGCTGTACTGAATCCAAATTCAGTAAGTAGTAAATTAATTTATTAGTTAATTGTGTAATGAAATACTAATTTGCTTGAAATATTACATTATCTAAAAGGGTGAAAACTCTCTACTGAGACTGAAAATCTAATTAATTAATGTATAATAATATGTTGTTCATATTTATATATTTGAGAGACAAAGCAAAATGAATGCATGACCCCTCTGAAAGAAACTGCATTATAAAGGAATTTGTTCGTCTTTTGTGTTGTGAATTCTGAATGAAAAGGCACTAGGTGGCAGCAGTATTTCACCACTCCAGCGTACAGGATTTCTCTTGTCTGAAGGCATTTATTGTTATAAAGCAGATCTCACAGAGATTAATGTGTGTATCAATTATTTATCCATGTATAATGAGTTTACCCAGCTATGTTTTGAACCAAATAAGCATTTTTTTTTTTTAAATAAAATGTTTCATTAATTACATTTTTGGTTTAATACTGTTCCATTTCTTTTCCTTATGAAAATAACAGGGTTAGGGGGTTACAATGTTACTTTATACAAATTATTTAAAAGCCTACTCAGCGATTGTTTAAATATGTTAAAATGCTGTTAAATTAGGAAAATATTATTTTGAACTCGTAATTTCAGAAGATTTCTACTGTGACTTTAAGGTATACTCTGTATAATCTGTCATTTTACACTAAGTAACTATACAAAACCAATAAAAACGTTCTGTAAATTCACACAGCATTGTTCTAGTTGTTTTGAGTTTCCGACGTCTTAGATGTAGGCATTAAAAAAAAATCTGCCGCTGAACTGTGTGTCTGATATGGTTACATCTGATCAGCTAATACATTTCTTGCCTTCCCAAAGCCTTGAGGAAGTCTTGTGAAGGTTTGTCCATAGTCTCGTTACCAAAGTTAATGCCTACGGTGATCGTCTTTATCGACAAGCGCAGGTCTCCACAGACATGTTAGGGTAGAGCTTCAGCACCATGTTCCTGCTGGTGTCGAGAAACAGCACAGCCAGTTCACTCATCTTCTCAGGAATGCAGCAAGGCTCAGGAACTCCAGGAACAATCCCCACTGCCCTCACAATGCTTTGGATGGTGGCATGATTAGAGGGATGAACCACCTAGAGATGATAAGAAGAGAGGCTAGAGTCAGAGAATTGTTCGCTATTATATAAAAATTGGGCAAAATAAAGATGTAAAGGTCAGAGTCTGGATGACAGTCAGTTTACGCACTAACAAGATCCTGCATAATCAATTTCTCTGGGAGTAACAGTGTAACAATATCACTGAGCAACAATAGCAATTCCCTCCATAATTCTGCACAAAGGCTAAACTTATTCACGTTAGATTTGACAAGTTATTATCTACTAATGCTTTCCAATTTGACAAAAAAAAAAAAATTATTCACTACCAACTGTTTAGTTATGATCTAACCTTGGGCATGGGAAATCCACATGTTCCCGCACAGTAGTAGGCATCGAATGCTTTCGGGGCCAGAATCCACTCGCTCCAGCCAATATCGGCAAAATCCACTCTCAGGTAACGTCTTGCGCACACGCGAGGCTCACTCCACTGCTTACGCCGAGCCTTTTTCATGGTCCTTTTATCAAAGCTCAGCTCCTGAGTCGTACTTCCCCCATTTCTGATTTCAGGACCTTGTCTCCCACCTTGACTCTTGGACAAGGCTTTGGGCTTTAATGCAAAGTAAGTGTTGTACCACAGTTCCTTGTTTTTTTGATCATCATACTGGATGTCGGGAAGGAAATTCTGTAAGTGCTCTACTTCTCTTCTGATCCTGGAGCCTGGAGCGACAAAGGATGGTCTGTTTCCTCTCTCTTCTCCCACAGGGCTGTACCTCTGCAAGCTCACGGCGATGCTGTTCGGTTCATTTATGGCCAGGTCATTGGCAAAAACGAGAATATAAGGCAAAACGTGAGGTGTGAAGCGATCCTGCTGCACATGGTGCCTATCTCCAAAGTCAAACTCCACTGAAATTAAGAGCTCATTTCGAGCACGAGCCCACTGGACAATCGAGGACACGTCAGACATCTGCCAGTGCCCTTTCTTGTGAGGGGACAATGTGATGTTACCCAAATGGGCTGGGAAGGTTGTGTTTCGTGACATCCCTCGAAGAACCAGCTTTACTGGGGTTGTAGGCTGCAGGTGTTGGCTGTGACACAAGGGCCCTCTGGAACGTCGGCAGCTCAAGGGCCGTAGCCGGCCATGATGCTTGAGGAAGTGTAGGCTTGCAGATAGAATCACCTCTGACTCAGGCATGGAGGTCAGATTGAAATGAAAGAGGAGCTTGTTGTGGGAGGACACTGAAAAAAGATTATTTCAAAGAAATCAGTACGTAGGGTACAGAATTGAGAGTAAGTAAACTGCACGGTAGCATAGATTTTTTACAGTTTTGTAAGACTATAGTCAAGACATTTTAACGTTGAAAAACCTCCAGACAACAGCCTAAGAAGCTTTAGAGTAGAGACTGCAACTCAAATAGTACAAGAATAGTAAAAACCAACAATCAAGCAAACATACATCCTGTTTTGTAGCCTTAGCAAAATCTACCATAAATAAGTTTAAGTACATTTAAGTACGTTTAAGTGCATTTGTTTGTGATATCCACTCTTTTCTTTTAATGGATGTAAAAATATGAGATTTATTTTTATTTAAATAAAAAAAAAAATGCTGGATTTCTTTGATCAAATTTAATAATAATGTTATTATGACTGATTATGATTACTACTACTACTACTACTACTACTACTAATAATAATAATAATAATGAGAAGAAGAATTTCTTTAAAACCTAAGAAAAAAAGTCATAAAAAGCATTTGTGAAAATGTGTGCATGTATGCATACACACAGATATAAACTGGTTTACCCGGGAGTGCCTGGAAGCTCCTGACTGTGTTTTCTTCCCGGTGTGATTGCGGCTCCTTGCTCAGTTTCTCGTGCAGTTTAAACATGTGCACGGACAGCATGTCCCTCGGTGCATCCACATCCCGTTCAGACGAGTCTGCCTGCTTTCCTTCCACCAAGTCAGAGAGCAAAGCCATCTGCAGCGCGTAAAGGAAAATAAGCGCCATGTTTAATGCATGCACGTTCATGCTTAAATGCAGCTTCAGCAGAAGTAGCCGATCAAACAGTAGAACAGTAGAAGGCGGTGGCAGGCTAATAAGCGGTTCGGTCGCGTGCTGATGTTTCTGCAGTCCAGGAGGGATGGCTCACACGGGCTCGCGCACATGAAGTGCCTCATGCACTTGTTTCCTCACCCCTGCACGAGCCCAAGGAGGGCGTAGGGGTAAAAACCTGATGCAGTGGCAGAGTGACAGATGAGGACACACTGGCTACATGCATATCATATAATGACATCATATGTATGATAAGATGTTGCTGAACTTAATACTTTATGAAATATTTTATGACATTTTTAGTTGCTGGTTCACTTGAACTTACACATACAGGGTTTTTTTTTTTTTGGTCCAAATCACTAAATAACATTTTTTGAATATTTCTACTAAAAAGTAGAAAAATTGAAGTGTATTTTGTGAATTATTATTATTTTTTAACCATCTTTGTGAACAGCTTCCACTGATATATTTATTAATTCGGTTAATACTAGATGTACACCTAATTCTTGAAATAAAATCTTGAAATAAAACCTGCAAAAAAGCGTTTTTAGTTCACAGGTATCAAATGTCCCCACAATGTTAAAACATTCAGATAATCCTATCCTTGTGGAGACGTTTGTTCTCCACCACTACACACACACACGCACACACACACACACACAGACACACACTTGGAGGGAATAAGAAATGAAGGATTGTAGAAGTGATATATATTTTAGTCGAGTAATCTTAAACTGACCTCCTATCTCTCTTTTTCTCTCATGCACACATACACATACAGAATGTTAAAAAAAAGAGTTGTATATTGTAATTGCTGTACTTAAATGTAATTGCTGTGTTTGACAGTTTTTCCACGAATCGGTTGGTTATGCACTGGCACAATTTTCCCAATAAACAAAGCTGAAGCCATTAGTGCAATACTCTAAACACATTTTAGCGAACATCATTCTCCTTACACAGGAGTTCTGCGAAACTACATCACACCATCACACCAGCCCCAACACTAAGCACAAATTCATTATTAATGCTTATTCATTAGTGAAATATTAAACGTGTACGTTGGGAAAGAACTTTGATTTTACCAGGACAAATACTACAGAGCTTTTCTGCAGACTTCTGCACTGCACCTAGAAAAATTAAATAAAACTCTATTTCTTACAGATAATATAATACACAGAGACATGAGAGTATTGGAATGTATAATAGTTTTTCGCGTGTGTAATTTATTGTGTGAAATGGCTATGCCTGCCAGACGAGCTTCAGCTAATGAGCTTAAAATAGGACTACTTGACATCAGCACGAATGAAAACAGCAATAAAAATACCGACTGTTGTACAATGGGAAATGGAGATACAATGGAGATAGAGGTAAAAGACAAGATCAGGAGGAATGATTTTGATAGAAAGATCAGGAGGAATGATTTTGGAAACAAACAGTCTCAATAAATATTCATTTACAGAGTGGACAGGGACATAATTTGAAGGTTGACAGCATTTTTCATTTTTATTCTTTTGTCAACAACCAAGTATACTGTATGGACATAGCAACGTATAGCAGACCATCAAACTGAAGCAACTGATAACTGAAAGATTTCATAATTGTGAATCATTCTAGAGAGCATTCCTAGAGACTGACACAGATTTAGACAGAGAAGACCACTCATGATCCAGTTTGACTTCCACATTACTAATGTAACTGCCTGAAATTGGGGCCCAATTTCCCAGTAGTAATTATTAATTAAGTTGGTTCGAAACAGTGGAATTAAATGTTATAGGATGTATGAAAAGAAATTTAAGTTTCATAAACTGAAGTTTCTTTTTAAATGAAAAGAAATTTACGTTTTAAGCTCTTCTTCCTCTTGCTTTTTGTGGTGCTTGTTCACTGGGCCCCACATTGATGAGCTCTGTTGTTAAAAAGGACACACACCTGTGGCAATATTTATTTTGGTTTGTTGTACCACAAGTCTCTGTTCTAGTGCCAGTGCTCTTTTCCCTCTATATGCTACCTTTGGGTACAATTATTTGCAAACGTTATTAGCTTCCACTGGTATGACATACAGCTGTATGTTTCAGCCAAGCCAGATGACAGACACAAGCTTAATAAATTTGGTATGAGGGAATGTATAAAGGACATTAGACACTAAGTGCTGAGTAACTTCCTCTCAGTGAATTCCAGCAAATGCTTTTATTAGTGCCACAGGGAGCTAGAAGTAAGCCTTCTGATTACGTAGTAACTCTGAATGGCCCTTGGTGTGATTATTGATTCCAGTCTCTCAGTTGAAGCTAATGTAGATATTATTAGGATAGCCTTTTTTTTTAATCTCAAAAACCCTGCTAAGCTAAGAAACATAATGCTATAATACATTATGCAAGCAAGCAATCAAGCAAACAAACAAAAACTCATGTATGTGTATAAACAAGCTCCTGTTAGTTCAGAATGCAGAGGCAGATTCCTTACTAGAACCATAAAATTTGCCCATATTATTCCTATTTTCTCTACACTACACTGACTCCCAGTACAAAACTGCATTCATTTTAAAATACCACGAATATACCAATGTTAAGTACTGACATTACATTAGTGACCGTTTGGTCTATTATGATACACCTATTATGCCTTCAGGTTAGTTTTAGGTACTCAGTATTTAACTCTATGTTGAAAACCTATTGGTACAGTGAAACATTTTTAAATAGCTTTTCTCTTAGGGAAAGGTGCAGATCTGGGGGTTCATAACCATAAAGTATTATGTTAAACTGGGCTGTTTTGAGGCTTTCTGTCCTAGAGTGCTCTCATTCCACTATTATCTTCTTATCTCCATTTTACGTAAGCTATGCCTGCCTGCACTCTAATCACAGTGTACATCCACGGTAGGTAAGAGCACACCTCAACCTATATATGAGAGCTGACACACTGGTTTAAAAATTATACACGAGTGTAGTGTAAATTGTATCTCTAATATGGTGACACAAACCTGGCAATTAAGGAGATTATGCCCAGAACAGAAGATGTAATGAGCAGAGAGATTCTATAGATAGCACTTCAAGCTATGTGAGCCATAATGTGCTGCAAATTACATGGCCTGTTAACACAGATGAGAACACGTTTGGCTCAAATGGCATTGATGGAGGCTGGTAAAAACTCTCATTGGTACCTGGACCTGGTCTTTTCAACATATTTTCTGATTCCAAAAATTAGTAGATTCTGAAGTAGAATCCGCCCTATTTTAAATATGAGAGACATTAATATCTTCGTAAAATGATAAGATGCACATTCGTTTTTCCACATTGTAATTGCTGTGAAGCACAGGTGGTTCCTCCTCTTCCACAAATGAAGAGTACAGTACAGGTATAGCATCCTTCCCTTTGGGTAAGCTTTATTACCCAAACGTGTTCACAAAGTGTGTGCAAGTTGCCTTAGAGCCCCTGGAATAGCAGGGTCTGTAAGTACTCCCCTTTCTGGATGACTGGCTGCTGTGTGGATCAGCCAGACAGAGCTCACATGTAGAAGCTGAATCATGAGAAGAGTGATTTTACAAACTGCGCGTAGAAGTTTGAGTCACTTGCCATACAAGCCCTTATAATGGAAGAGAGAGCTGTCTCAATTACGCAATATGCTGCCAGAAAATTTGCTATTGGCCACACACCTTATGCAGACTTTCTGGCAAAGGTGTTGGCAGCAGCACCTCAGTAGTAAAACTGGGAATGCTGACCAACAGCGTTCAGTGTTGTTGCCTGTTGTTGCCGTCAATGAAAGCCCCTGATGCATTCTACTCATCAGACTGGGCCTGCTGTCCCGTACCAGATGGGTCACTGTGGCACAGCAGACCACACATGAGCCCTTGGGAGAGACTGCAGCATAGTGGCATTTTCAAAAGGAGTCAGACACACACTTGTGAGAGTGCATGCTCCATCTATGCACTGGTTGTATGCAGACAAGTGGAACGTTTTTCCACTGTGATGTGAAAGAGGTCACTGACCCCTTATCCTGCACTGTGAAAATGTTTTGGAGCTTTTGCAGTTGGCTAGGAGTGACTCTTTCTGGGTCTGCCTTGAAAGTACATGGCAGCGCTGACTTTACAACAGGGACAGATTGACCATTTGCTGATAGGCATGCATGAGCTGGTCAAAATCTTTCTTAAAGGTGCGTTATTTCTCCCCTCTTCACACAAAACTATCATCCCACAGTGGAACCCAGACTTGGTGCTAAACAATCTGTACCACTCTGGCATATGAGCCACTTAGCCAGCCATGCGTCCAATGGAAATACTGCACCAGTTCCAAAGGAAACCGCCCTGGCGGTCCACCATTCAACTGTAGAACCATGGTTACATGCATAACCTTCTGTTTTTATAGTATAAATATATAAACAAGATGCTAAATTACAATTATATTTTATTAAGATAAGAGTGTTGATTTCATAGCCTGCCCGACATGGCTCCTCAGGTTTCACAGCTGAAGCATTTGTACAAATTTATATACCATCTCAGTTATCTGATCTTTTACTGTACTACCGAGAAGCTCATAATTCTGTTGTTGGCTAATTTGGTCAACAGCAGCTTTCTGATGGAGTAGATACTAAAGGGACCAAGAATCAAAAGGGGCGCTCCCCAGTAGTAATGTTAAAAGGCTAGGGCACTGTGGTAGAAATTTGTATCAACAGCTTTTAAAAGCAGTTCAACAGTTAAAGTCAAGGTTTGGGCTCTTTTAGTTTGGTTAAAATAAGGCATTGGGTGCAAAAAAGAATTACAATTTAACAATAATGTGCCCTAAATATTGGCTTCTTTATTCCAGTACTTATGAAGCATACTATATATCCTGGAAAAATAATTTATAGACAAAGACAGGTCTGTTTTTTCGTATTTACAGTATGTATTTGAATAGAAATTATTGCCAAAATGACATAAACCAGTCTTCTCTGGTTTTTGTCTGAAAATTACAAATTCATCTGGTGCCTTCATAATCTACTTGTCTTACCTGTAATCCAAGGAGGTGTTTTTGATCCCAAGTGAAATTATTATGTTATTCATTTTTAGCACATGGATGAGGACTTGGACTAAAAATTCTCCCAATTCTCCAGATATGTTTGCCCAGGGCGTTTATCTGAACTAAAAGACAGTGTGGATTTTGGCCTCTCACCAACTTCCTTTGCAATTGGGGTTCCTTTTTGCTGGCTCTGACTAAATGGCCATTTTGGTTGATTTTGTCATGAACATCCAAGGGCCATGAAACCTCTGCTAACTACTTTTCCTGTGCCAAAATCTCTGCACGTCACTCACATAATTTTCATCAGTGTTTGGCCCTCACCTCTTACTCTCTGACCGGTTCTTGTCAGGATCTGGATGAGAGTGTTGCAGAAATATCTGGCTGATTACAATAGCCAGCTATATCACTGGAGTGATAATTAGACCAGAGTAGAAAACATGCCACTAACATAGCTAGAGCCACATAGTAAAACTTATTTCATAGTGCCATGACAATCCTCTATTTATTAAAAACTAAAACAAAACAATTACAGTCAGGTTGAATTTGAGAATAAACACATTTTGGATTTGTTTTTTTCTTTCTTTGCAGGGTCCTGGTCCCACTAGATTTTTCTAGTCTGCCTGCAGTGAATAGCTTTGACCCAGCTCTGCATGCTATCAGCAATGGGAATGAAAAGTGGATCATCCATCATCTGGATTTAGACATTTGGTCTCCATAACAAAAGCAATGAGGTGCTCTCACCAGCCTTGTGGCACACCATTTCTCCACACAGAAGATGCATCTACACAAAACAACCACAATTTTCAACCATTTTTTTTTAAAGATACTAGCCACTTTCCCAAAATGTTTTCACTCACTGCAACAAAAGCTGTAATTCACCGCAATTTTTCTGTCATAATCAGGTTTAGACATTATTGACAAAGATGAACAACACTTTTCTCAAAGTAAAGCTTGAATCCCATCAGGAAGGCGTTCTGTTGACATGAACATGATGTATGTGTTGCAGATGGCCATTCATCTTTGTTCTGCTTTAAGAAAAGACAGCTGAACAAAAAAAAATTACATTGCAGATGTGGATTCTAACTTAGAATATCAATTGCTTCTCATAAACCTCTTAATTCCTAATCTTTTATTACATGCACTATATATCTACATTACTACTGATTGATCAGTTTTGTAAGGATTAAAAAAAAAAAAACACAGAGCATGCTATTATAGGAAAATAATACATATCATGTGTAGCCAGATGTGTAGCCAGATTATTTTCAAATAATCCCGGTGTTCCAATAATCCCAAAGTGTTTTATTCTTCCCAGTGACTACAGTTTGTAAAATATTGATGAACGACATGCCATGGTTTTAACTGTTTTAAACCGTTTAATGTTGTGGAACACCTGCAATACAAATTACTTCTTGTTATCACTTACATTATAGCAGCTATAAACAGTTTTTCCCTCATCAGCTTATTTTCCAATCTCTTGAAGTTAATAAGACAAATAAAAATACAGTTTATCATGTTACGGAGTATCAACGAAGCGCAAAGCATTCTGTCCTGAAGCCTCTCCAGTGGTGAAAAATGTACTAACTGTTATAAAGTGCTGACACCGGAGACTCCTTCCATAAAATGTTAAATAAACCTCTCCTTACAGAACATTTGGCAAATCAACGACTGTATTTCTTTCTTTGTTAAATAATATATTTTTAAAAAAATCAGTTTGCCTTAGATTATGTAGATCATCCACCGTACAAGTCACTGTGAATGAGTCATAGCTATGAAAATGATAATGAGCACATTAATATAAATCTGCATTTGATTAACAGATGGCACTGCTGTCAGAGCTGCTGGAGTCATTTCTGAAATGCGAACACTGCAATCTTTCAACCATAGAACAAACATTGCCTTTAAACAGGAGTGCCCGGACACTTAGAGTAGTGTGGTCTACAGATGTGGGACTGTGTTTGGTTATGACACAGTTGCATCTCAAGGACCATCTGGTCTTGCTTCTTCTTCTTTTCAGTGGCCAAACCAGTTACCGGTTCCTTGTCTGTTTATCCGTGCTTTCACTAAAGGGGAGCGTGACTGGTCCTAGGCCAGTGCACTCCTTCCCTGCTGTTATCAATCACTTCAAGTGGCTCTTGGAGGAAAGCCATTTCGCTATCATCATTTATTCAGATAGACCATGACACTCCACATTAATGCACCAAATGGCACTACTCATTCTTTCTCACTATGCCTTTTCATTTCGCTGAATAAAAATCAGCCTGTTCTGTGTAGGTTCAGGACCATCATTAGTGATTTTCCCCTTTTCCCTTTTCCCTTTTCTCTAATTCTTCACAGTAGCTGAACAGCCTCAGTGAATTGTACAGTTAATCCAAGATGCTTTTAATACTAACATGTGACATTTTTCCCACTTCCTAATAACAAAACAGGCCATTATGGTTTTGTGGAGAATTCTCTATGAGTTAATTGTTAGATAGGCAGTGTTGTAAGCTTTGCTTTACATGATCTTTGTGTTAGGACACTTTCAGAAACAGCAAACCGCAGTTGGCACTGGGGTATTTAGTGTTTCTCTCAGCTCAATCAAACTTTTCCGCTGTATGAAGAACTCTCAGCTGTAGATGGTAAAAGAAAAGATCAACAAAGTCCTCTTCTTACATCTCAGAATAAACATGAACTTCAAGCAACTTTGTGAATGACGTCTATCCCACGATTGAACTTGGAGACAGTCACTGATTTATGGCTGGTATGAATAGGAGTGTTTTAAGAACTTTAACCTACACTTTTTTTTATTAATTTATAATCCATCTGATATAACTGTTACAGTCCATGTACTTCCCTTAGTTTTAATCATTCTCTCTCTCTCTCTCTCTCTCTCTCGCTCTCTCTCCTTCTCTCTCTCATAATTAGTTCCCTTTTTTACAAATCTGCTTTTTTACCTCTTGAGAAATTTCAGGTTGGAAATTTAAATCTGTGCTGTTTTGAGCTTTTAATTTTTACTGGATTCAAACTGACTTTACAGCAATATATAAATCTCAGACCGTGGTCATGGGCCAAAGTGATGGAGCAGGTCATGTTTTGTGTTGTCATGATGGTCAAAGTCCAATCTTCTTGATCAGTGATGTATAATTTAGCAGAACCTCCGTTGTATTTTCGTTGGTGTTTTCTAATTTCAGTTTTCATCCTTTGCCTGCAGACTTACTGGCCTGTTGAGAAAAGGTTGCAATAAATTATTGTTTCATCCCCCCTCCCCCCACGTATTCATATAAATTCCTCCTCTTATTCATTATTTTCATTCATTCGTAACACACACCTACATTTATAAGACACACTGATATATTTTGTCATTTATCCAGGTGCCAACATTGCTAACAAGAAAATCCTAGCTGGTGGATGGGATGGATCCATGCTAACAGCTTAAAAGATAAAAGCGCTATACAAATAAAAATGAATTGAATTGAATAAAGCATGTGTTGGCTGAAATGATTTTTAACTGCAATCTGCCAAAAGTTTGGATTTATAAACAACAAGCTGAGTGTATAAGCATACAAGCATAAAAAAAATAATGTTCTTTACACTGAAATGATTGACATGAATGGAAAGCATCAAACAGATCAAACAATATGTATACTTAGCAATTCAAAAAAATAATAAAATCCTGAAGTATAAAATATACTTATATTGAAATATACTACATAGTATATACTACACACTGAAAGAAAGTATGAAATGGAGACTCACGCAGGCCATTTTATTACTGAACCACCTGTCAGTCAGCAGAGGAATGCAAATTACTTGTTGATTTATATAAAATAATAATAATAAAAAAAATTAACAGAAGGGAATTCTGTTTTGAATGTGTGGAAAATATGCGTACGTGCTGCATTTCTCATTAGACTGAAATATCTACCTCATTGACTTGAATCTTTAACACACATTCAAGACTCCAGCTCTGGCAAACTTACATCTAGTAGATGTAAATATCTCAGAGTAAAATAAAAATTTGGAGGATGAATTTCCAAGACTTGCATTACTATTCATTTCATTACCGAATTACCGAGGCCAGGAGGCCTCAGCTGAACATTTGCAGGCGAGCCAAGGTTTTATTAGTTTGGTTGGGATTCATTCTAACTGCATCCCTCATAAGACCAAAGATCAACCCTGAAATATTTACCAGGGGATTGAAATATGATTCACTGCAGCATAATAATGCTTTTCCCTCACTGGGGGAGGCCTGTTGTTGTGGAGCTGTAACACAGCAAGGAGCCACAGATTGGAATTAATTGGCACAAAGATTACATTAACGCAAGCAGGCAAAAATGAGCGACGATGAAATGTAACAAATCTCGTAGTCCTGTCAAAGGTATGGTGGTTACTCTCTGCTGCTCATTAGCTACTATGTAATAAAAAAAATATATAGTAACTATAATATTTTGTACTTATTAAATAAATAATATATATTTTTATATAAATGCACAGTTTAGCAGTTCAGGTCTTTACTGAATAAGGCAAAACAAACTTTATTTCCCTGAACAACAGTAATCAGAGAAAGCCCCGTAAGTTAATGCAGGTCTAAGAAATATTGTCCCCATCAGTTTATTCGAACCATTTATATAACATGTTTACTATGTAGAAATGCTACAGTCTCCTATAATATAGGCAAATAGCAATTTTTGACATTACAAGAAAATGCTATCTATTAATATAAATGTGAAATAATCACACACCTTTAGAAGCAGGGAAGCACTTTGAATCCAAGGCCTGTTAAAGCAATATTCCAGCTGTGATCTAGCTTCCTGCTATTCCCATGCATTTGGTAGGTAAAATCTGATCTGCAGCAGGTTGACTAGCATGCCACAGTTCATATATTTGCTTATCGGTACCTGGGGATTTACCAGACATTGGTGTCTGATTCCCAAAGTCAGATTCAGTAATTAAATTGTCTGAGGATGAAATATGTTCCTAGGTTTAATTTCCATGTGGATATTTTTTTTGTTGTCCCTCTCTCTTGGAATAAGTTTCATCTGATATTCAAAGATTTCTATGTGTATGTGTTTTTTATTGGAAAAAAAAAAAGCTACAGTGAAGTGTATTGCCTTTGATTATTTAAACAGTGCTAGTTTAGTGATATTTGTGCCTATGCGTTCATTTAAGCTGATTGACCCATTGCGCCCATATGACATTTTATATCTGGTAAAATGGGGTCAGATAAAATTATAATGTTTTTCCAAAAGTTACATTTTAGCATAAGGCTTTTGTTGGTACTAAATCAGTTTGTGTCTTAGGAAGCTTGTGGCTAAGGATGTTTTTCACATAGGTAGGTTCCGATCTCAGAGGGTTTTTTCAGCAAGTCCTTTGCCCCTGTGTTAATACATTCAGTAGGTCCCTCTGAGCCCCACGTCCTGATGAATTGCTCAGAGCCTTCCCGAGCCAAGTGACGAATGACACATTTATACTGTGGCTAGAGCACAACTCCCCAGCAGGAGAAAAATGAACCGAAACGCTGACTACCGGCAGTTGTAAAGACAATATTATTGTAACACTTATACCACACAGGCAAGTTCTGTTTCAGTCTAGGATAGAAAGGATGTAAAATATGGACCTTTAGCTGTGACCAAACCTACCAATGAGACGTTTTTTAATTGTGAATATATTTAAGGTAAAGGTGAAATTAATACACTGTAGATCTTTTGACACTAGTTTCCAGTCGTTTTGAGCATTGTGACTGCAGTCCTGGGTATCCAATACTCAGGTGCGTTGGGAAACCGTGTAGGACAATGGCTCCAGGATGTGAGAATAGAAGCGGTATTGTATGTAATGTCTTCCCACATTCCCGCGTTCCCACATTGACAGGAGGATGTGAGTGCGTAATAACATCATGGTAATGGAAATGAAAGGACGATGCAACAGGTACAGATCACTGTTAATGTTGTTGACGAAAACTAAATCGTAACTAAATAATAATTCACCATTCTATTCAAAACATATGACAAAACGTACTGACATTTTCCTGCACAAATAGGACCAAATGAAAATCTCAGAACTGGTTGATTGGACGTAAAACTTTCCCCCTTTAGCTTTGCAAACTTACCTGGAAAAATGCTATTACCAAAAAAAACATTAAGAAATTAACAGAGACATGCAGGGCTAGAGGATCTTGTTGCAATATCGAATCATATGTGATCTTAAAACATGGCACTATTCAATTAACAAATCTGAAGACGTGGATTAATGTTCTATAACAGCAGCTCTGACAATAGCTCTTGTTGTTATTCAAATGTTTTAAAAAAATGTTAAAAATAGTTATATTAAGACACGTTCTAATACATTATCCTTTCTATAGTAGCAGCTCATTCACAGGGATTTGTATGGTAAATGCACCACATAATCTAAATCTAATAATAAATAGATTAAGAACATATGTCATTTAACAAAGAAATATACATGGTAAGTTTTCAACAGATGTTTGTTTATAGACAGAGTCTCCAGTGCCAGCGCATTGTAACGGTCAGTAAGTCAGTAAGTAACAGTGCGGACTTTACAAGCTACATTTTTTTTGTCTATTAACTTCAAACTATTCACTTTTTTTGTCTATTAACTTTAATCTAACTTCCAGTCTGGTGAGGGAATGTCTGTTTATCTCCACTTGCAACATAACTGACGTGCTGATGTGCTGCAACCGGTGTACAATGAAAAGTGTTACGGAGTCGTTGTTACGCGTGTGTTAAGTTTGTGATCGTATGCCACCGCATGGCCTCTGTCTGCTCGCCCTCACTTGGGTGGCCTCGGTGAGTGAGGTTTCATTGCACCGCAACTATCATGCATTGCGTGAATTTAACAGCTCTCTCTATTGAAATGAACAGCATGTGGTGTGATGAAGTTGCAGGTGGACACATTGCATTTAGCCTATCAGACAAGAAGTTCACATAAGCAAGTCAATAGCACAGAAACACCCAGCTATTGTGAGTAGAGAGATGCCATGTGCCATGTGGCCATAAAATGCACAAGTAGAGCATCACCTTGACTCAGGTTCAACCAATAGAAACTGCTCACTTGATTGATTAAGAAAAAACCCATAGGGCATCCTGACCTTTGAATACCTATAGAAACAGTTTCTGTAGTGTCTGTCTGGTATGTATGCTATAAACTGATGCCTGTGAGTGATTTGTTGCCAGGAAATGTAGATGGGAAAAGAAATGTACCTTCATTTAAGGTGATTTCAGTTAGAAGATCTTATTTGGGTTTTTAGTGGATTTACTCGCTTGATAAATTAAGGAAAAGGTGTTATACAAAACTCAATATTTTGAAAATTGGAGTTTACAATATCTGGCTCATTTACATTTGGCAAAGCACATGATTGTTACAGAAACTAAAACAATTACTGGCAGCCAATAATGGCATCATTTTTTATGATGTGTCTTAGGCTAGTGTCCACAGTTGAGACATAAAATATTCTCATAAATGAAAGCAAAATGATGAACTTACTTTTAGCCAGTTACCTAGCTTTAACTCATAGAACTCACATTCTTGTTTCTTTTGTAAGGCTTTTATAAGTGACCTGAACAAATGTACCATTGTATGCAGAAAATGTTAACAACATTAACTGTATTCTGGCACTGTAAAAGGTCAAATGATTAAATGAATTTTGGCAATCAGGAATATAATTTCCTCCAGTATTAAGACCAAGATGAAATATATTAAACAATGGTGGTCATTTAACATTCAGCATGGAAGATTTGCTTTGTGTCGTATAGTAATGATGGCACCAGGATGCACTATGGGAAGAAGGCAAGCCGGCGGAGGCAGTGTGATGCTCTGGGCAGTGTTCTGCTGGGAACCTTTGGGCAACTCCTGGCATTGATGTGGATGGTACTTTGACACGTACCACCTACCTAAACATTGTTGCAGACCAAGCACCACCCCTTCATGGCAACGGTATTCCCTAATGGCAGTGGCCTCTTTCAGCAGGATAATGCGCCCTGCCACACTGCAGAAATTGTTCAGGAATGGTTTAAGGAACATGACAAAGTGTTCAAGGTGATGACTTGGCCTCCAAATTCCCCAGATCCCAATCTGATTGAGCATCTGTGGGATGTACTGGACAAACAAGTCCAATCCATGAAGGTCCCACCTAGAGCTGTTTTGGTGGCAAAGGGGGAAGTACACGATATTAGGCACGTGGTTTTAATCCTGGTGCCATCTCTTCCCCAGGTAAGCAGCGAACACGCACACGGTCGTCCACATAATATAAAAGAAAACATGATTCAGACCAGGCCACCTTCATCCATTGCTCCGTGGGCTAATTCTGATGCTCACTGTAGGTACCTTCGGTGGTGGGCAGGGGTCAGCATGGGCACTCTGACCAGTCTGTGGCTACGTAGCCCCATACGCAGCAAGCTCCATCAATGAGCCTTGGGCGTCCATGACCCTGTTGCCGGTTCACCAGTTGTCCTTCCTTGGACCACTTTTGGTAGGTACTATACACTGCGTACCGGGAACACCCCACAAGACCTGCCATTTTGGAGATGCTCTGTCCCAGTTGTCTAGCCATCACAATTTGGCCCTTGTCAAATTTTCTCAGATCCTTACGCTTGCTCATTTTTACTGCTTCCAACACATCAATTTTGAGAACTGACTGTTCAATTGCTGCCTAATATATCCCACCCCTTGACAGGTGCCACTGTAATGAGATAATCAATGTTATTCACTTCACCTGTCAGTGGTTTTAAGGTTATGGCTGATCAGTGTATAAGATACAGACTGGTGGAGCCAATAAAGGAAAAAAACAGTGCCTCTTGCTGGCATGGTTTGGGTCCACTTATCCCATTAGGGTCAAGAGTTACTGCAAATTAATAGATAGTTATTCTATTCACCTAAAGTGAAACATTTCTATCTATGGGAGTGGTCTCTTCCATCCACAGGACATGAGCTCTCACTGAATGATTTGATGAGGATGAAAGTGATGTAAATCATATGCTATGGCCATCATAGTCACCAAATCTCAACCCTGTTGAACACCTATGGAAAATTTTGGCGTGACATGTTAGACAGCGTTCTCTACCAGTGTGTTCAACCTTCTCATACAGTTCCAGAGAATCTAAGCCAACACCTAAACCAACACCTTACTAAGACACTTTTACCCTTTAATTTGTCACGATACATACAGTCTATTGGTAAAACCTGACAGGATGGAAATATGGAGGCAGGATTAGCTATTGTAGCCTAAGTCATTGTGGTAGAATAATGTTTTATCTTGACCAGATAAACCATTTTAAATAGCTTTATCTTACATATGATAGCACGTAGAGAGGTTAGCATTGCTGCCTCATAACTCCAGACTCCCCATTTCTATCTGGTCTTGGGTTATTTTGCCTGGGTTTCCTCTGCCTGGGTTTCCTCTGGATTCACCAGTTTCCTCCCACCTCCCAAAAACATACCAGTAGGTGGACTGGATACTCCAAATTGCCACTAGGTACAAATGTGTGTGTGTGTGTTGTTCCAGAGTGTGTTTCTGCCTAACGCCCAGTGTTCCTGCGATAGGCTCCACCTGAATATATGAATGAATGAACGAATAATTGAATGAATGAATGAGTTGTATTGCTCTAGATGTATTATTTCATATTCTTGTTGCCTCAGGGAATTTTCCCTTGCCACCGTCACCTCTGGCTTGCTCATTAGGGACACATTTAAATTTAAATATTGTATCTGGATTTTTGTAAAGCTGCTTTTTGACAAGGGCCATTGTTAAAAGTGCTATATAAATAAAATTGAATTGAATATCTCAGTACTAGAAGCAGTATGCAAAGAAGAGTGGGTGAAAATTCATTAAACACAAATAATAATTAAAAAAGATTCCTAGCTGCTTACAAAAAGTGTTTGCAAGCTGTGGTATTTGCCAAACGGTGTTTTATTAAGTACTGTCTCAGTAAGGTGTCCAAACTTTTGCACATGCCACAATTACTATTTCAGTTTTTCATTTTTTTCTAGTTTCGTCAAATATAAAGTAGCTGTGTGTGTTAACGTCTGCAGAAGAATGATATTCAAAATAGTTTGCTGCAGAGGTTGTGTTTATTCTTTTCACTGGGATTTGGTCATAGTGCCCAAACTATACAACAATTTACTATTGAGTCATTTCTATCCTAAACAAAGTAAAGACATAAATCCATCCATGTCGTTTTGTACCTTGGTGTTCTTGCTGAGGCGGGATGTGGATGCGGTTCTTGGTCTTAATGGCCTCTTAATGTTTGATGGTTTTGGGGCCCTGATCACCGCCTGGGAACCCAGTTATTCTGTTGTGAAGGATTAGTGACTCACATCAATGCAGAGATGCAGCACAGGGGCTGGAACGCCCCAAACCCATTTATATACATTTGATACTATATTGATATCAGAGCTTTGAGTATCAACTGATACTAAACGACGCATCACACTTTTTAACTGTTCATACTTGCATTTAATGTTATGGGTACTTTACATAATGAAATCTGATTTTATTCCCAATTTGGTTCATTTCCAGGTTCAAGCTTGATCAGAGCCAAGTGATATAATGTGTGAGGAGCTTTCCTTGGTTAAGATTTAACTTGTGCAGTGTAGCCCAGGTTTAAAGCAATTTGCATAATGAAATACTAAAATCTGCCCACAGTTTTTTATATTCTTCCCACTGGTGCTATAAAAACCCAAACTAAAACCTGAATACAAGGGGTGACAAAGTGACTGAAGAAAATGTGGAAGCATTTACCTGTCTTAGGTTCACAACATCCTGCAGCATGAAGCAGATCCTGGATGTGGTTTCCTCTCCTTTATGATTTGCTCCATCTGGTGGAAGTACGAGTCCATACGGTGCTACATAAACAGATAAAAACATTGTTAGCACACTAGGCAAGCTGTCATTGCACTAAACACACAGTATATACGACAGGGAACCGGTGAAGCTCTAATGAGAGCAGAAACAGGGTAGATCCAGTCTCCTCCAGTTACTACTACTGCACATGTCAGTTAACAGATCTATGACTGAAACTTCATAGGTAGGACTTAGACACTGCAAACTTTTTTTTTGTCTGTCATTTATTACAAATTATATTATCAGCGTAACAACTTCACTGAAAAGTAATTTCTTAGAAATATTTAGAATTTCTCAGTATTTCTCAGGTAAGTCCCTGTGTTTACTGACACAGTGCACTTGAGTTCTTATGGACTCCACAAGTTTGTGAAAAAACCTGATGATCCGTATTAGATTAAATCCACTGGTGTGTCGTCTGAACAAGTGCGTCAAACCTCATGTTATACACAAATCTGTATATACAGGGTGTCCCAAAAGTCTCACTTTTTAGCAAAATGTCTTCCAAAATTTTTTCATACTTAGTTTTAATATATATATATATATATATATATATATATATATATATATATATATCAGATAGCCTTTAAGAATGCCTTTGGCAAAAGAAAAACATACTGAAATCATTCTCATGGCCGGATCAGGAAGCTGTCACGAGGTTGCGAAGGGCTTTAACAGAAAACATGGCAAGAACATCACACACGATACTGTTGCTACACTGGTTGCCAAAGTTGGGAGAGACGACCCCATGTATATTTACAAAGAAATGGCAATCATGTAGAGGATACATTTTTTACATTTTGCTAAAAAGTGTTAATTTCCCCTATGTATGGAGACTTTGGGGACACCCTGTATTAACATATATTTTTGCGCGCGCACACACACACACACACACACACACACACACACACACACGTGTGCATGTGTGTGTGTAAAAATATATATTAGTGTGTGTCCCTAAACAAACAAGAACATGCAGCTTTTACTTTTATGAACGTAATAACTGTTAGTATGTCTATTTTTATTAGGAATAAATAACAATATGAATATTTATATTTTTCATGAAGCCATTTTTTTATCCATGTGGCCATATCCTATTTCAAATGAACCGGCAGACTGTCAAGATTATGAACGAAAAGCACTGTCACGTTAATTCAGACACCTTCATTAGGTAAACACAGGAAACACACTGTGGTCTCATGGAAGCATCTTAATCCTACTGCAACATTCCATCCTAAAACCTCTCCCCTGCTGCGGTTCTTACTGCTAATGGACCGCTGTACTCAGTACTTATCCCATTACACACAGAACAGGACAAGGATTCCTTTTTTTTGGCCAAAATCAAATGTACCGAGACACTCTGCAGATGTATTTGTTTTATTGACCTGTACATAATTAACACAAGATTTTATGATAATTAACTGTGTGGAATGCTGAGACACTAAGTTACGTAATACCTTACGATAGCGACTATCTGGTTTGAATTTGAAACGGTGTGGTTGCAGTAAATCTAAAACTATAAAAATTGTGACCTATTGCTTAACTTCAGCAAGCAGGTTAGCTAGCTGGATCGTAGTGACAGAGAATCGACACTGAAATCAGCTGTACAGATGTGGTGTGGTTGCTTGTGTTAGTTCAGCAGGTAGCAGAGGTGCAGGAGGGAATGAGAGCTGGAAGGGAAATGCACATTTATTGCAGTTTGAAGCTCTTTTTGATCGCTGGGTGAATCTATGCTGAGTTTGATAACCAATGTAAAAGCAATCACAATGGAAAAATGTGAAATTGTCAGGGGGGCCTGTGGGGTGGCCAGATGTTTTTATAGGGAGGCACCAGTGCATGAAATACAGCTGAATGAAATTAAACAGTTATTATCAGTGAAGTCTTAAGTAAGAGATTGTGCAAATATATGTATTTATTTATTTATCTATATATTATTTATTTATAAAATGTTTTATATTGTTATGACAGAGTTTCAGTTCAGAAAGTGGCAGGTACCACCTGTGGGCATATAGACAATGACAAAAAAAAGTAGCAAAAATGCATAAAATAAATTAATATATGATAACATATATATAGGGTGAGTAAAGTGAAAACCTTATTTTTTTAATTTTGCATTGTTTATTGCAAATAGGTGATACAAAAGTGTATAATTCTTTCAAAAATAATGTCTCCATTTTGTTCAATGCAAGTGTACCAGTGCTTAATAAGTGTCCAGATTCCGCTAGGAAAAAAAAAAAATCTGATTCAATTCCAATTTATGAAGCACTTTTAAGGTTTTCTTTTGGCTCAGCCTCATATAAACAACAGAAAAATACAGAAATATAATTTTTAAACTATGTCCAAACACAGTGCAGTTTCTTAGTTCTTCATTTATTTGGGTCAGCCCAACTACTGCTATATTCAGTATCAGTACTGATAATATGGCTGTCATGCTACATTCAGTAATCAGATCAAGTAACTCTGGCTAAATGGGACTGATTAACTTTTGGCCAACACACCCTTCTGTTTGTCAAACACAGATTTGAACAGTGGGTCTTTTGTTTGCTCTGAGAATAGAGATCTATATGGGGTCTCCACAGGAAGCTGACCACAGACAGAAGGGAAGCCATAAAGTGGCATTCCTTTTCTCCTATGAATATTTTATTAGCCAGGCAAATAGGTTTGCAGGGTCAGAACAACAACCTACCCTGCCACGAGGCACATAACTACACAATATTACAAGCTAGTATAAATGTGTCTAACAAGCTTGTGACTAGAGCGTCAAAAACGGATTATCAGCATTCTGTGCCTGCAGAATAACTTTCGTAATTACCACACTGTATAGGCTGGCTTGAAAAATGCTTGTAGTTACAGAGGCTAACCATATTTTAGAGACTGTCGGAATGCATTTTTCTCACGACGCTTACAATTTCTTATGTACAGTACCTCCAGAAAGTATACTTCCAAAATGATTACTTCTGTTCGTACTTTATTGCAACATCAAATTTAAGCATATTTAGCATATCTCCTTTTGACATGACTGTCTACAGAAATAACATTAAAATAAAATAATCAGGTGTCCTCAGAACTTTTTGAAAATGAGACGTATTCTTATGATAAGTATTACACGATAAGTATTCTCCCCCTCAGTGTTGTGAACAGTGTTGTCTTGAATGTGTCTCTGGGGATTTTGGCATTTTCTTCCATTCCTCAATACAAATATTCTCCAGCTCTGTCAAATTAGATGGAGAATGTCGGTGCACAGCAATTTTCTGGTCATTCCGCAGACTTTCAATTGGATGTAAGTCTGGGCTTTGACTCGGCCATTCCAAAACACAAACTTTCTTTTTTTTTTTAAAGCCAGCCCACATTGTAGCTTTTGTCCTGGGTTTGGCACATTGTCCTGCTGGAACATATATTTTCGCCCTACATGCAGTATAACTGGAGCAGGTTCTCCTCAACAATTTGCTTATATTTAGCTTTATCCATTTTGCCTGCGATGGCAAGAAGCTTTCCAGTTCCTCCTGCTGAAAAACAACCCTAGAGCATGATGCTATCACCAATGTGCTCCATCGCAGGAATGGTGTTACTTGGCTGTTGTGCTGTATTTGGTTTGTATTAAACATTATGCTTTGCCTTTAGGCCAAATGACTCAACTTTAGTCTCATCAGACCACAAAATCTTCTTCCCAAAGCTCTCAGATTTTCTAATATGGACTTTCTCAGAAGTGGCTTCTTTCTGGCCACTCTCTCATAGAGGCTGGATCTGTGAAGAGCTGATGGTATTGTTGAGGTCTGAACAGGTTCTCCTGTTTCAGCCAGTGAGCTCTGTAACCTCTTCAGTGTTGTAGCTGGACACTTGGACACTTCTCTGACTACTGTCATTCTTGCCTGAGCACTCAGTCTGGCCTGATCATGGTAGTGACAGGGTTGTGTACCCTGTTGAACATATTTAGTGTGAGCTCTCAAAAATTAAACACTAGTACTAATTTAGATATCTAAAGTCACTTTAAAATGAGCAGAAAAAAATCTCATATAATCTAATATACATAAATTTGACATTGCAGTGCAAGAAAAAAGGAAAAGAAACAATCATGGTGTGTGTGGGTGTGTGTGTGTGTATACTTTTTGGAGGTACTGTAGATGTTGTGCTATGGGGTTTTTGTATTGTGGCAAGTAGTTAAATGGCAGCCAGGGGTGGCCTGTGCTACCTTAGCATGAAGCGTGGCCCCTCTGGCCATTCCAGTGAGACATTATTAGGTGCCAAGCACCACAGGTGTTCCTCTTCTTCTTCTTCTTCTTCTTCTGCTCTTGAGTCTATGGCAGCCCATAGAACCGTACACAGGAAAGTTATGAAATTTGGTGCACTGATAGGGGACAGTCTGAAAAGTTACCACAGCAAATTTGGAATTGCTATCTCAAACCCTCTAGTGCCACCAACAGCTCAAAGTTGCATTCATGTTTATGGTAATATCTCTTGAACTGTAAGGGATAGAAACAAAATTCTTTTTTCTCTGATTCCTTGGTTCCTTGCTGAGTCAAAAGCATGGTTTCAATTTCTACCTGACTAGATTTTCCATCATTTTGAATTTTCTGAAATACCTACTTTTTCGAACTTGTCCCAGACAGTTCATCGGATCTTCACCAAATTTGACTCAGATCACTGTTAGACCATGCTGGAAAAAAGTTATTAAAAGCTTTTTGATAGACTAAACCATTCTCAAATAACATGCAAACGAATTTGACTGTGGGCACGCTGAAAATGACATGAAGCTATATCTCAGTAACGCTTTAGCGTATTCAGACCTAACTCGGTGAATCGAGATATGAAAAAAGCATATTTTTGCTTGTAACTTCTGAACGGTTTGTCCTAAAATCATGAACTGGTCTCTTTAGATTCTTTTGTGTTTCAGCCATTCCGAACTCCTCCTAGACCGTTCTTCCGATTCTCACCAAAATTGAATCAGATCATCTTCAGACCATGCCAAAAAAAAGTTAACTGTTCTCAAATAACACACGAACGGATTTGGCAATGAGCATGCTGAAATGGATGTGAGGCTATAGCTCCATAACGCTTTAGCATATTCAGACCAATCTTAGTATCTATCATAGCCATTATGACTTGAGGGTACCTGCACAGTTTCAGAACACTGCCATCTAGTGATCATGAGATAAAACGCAATTTTATAACATTATAAATAATTATGTTGATGAATTTTAAACCACCAGCCTAAAAACATCACCACAATGGTATGTTCAATCAACTTCTTTGCCGTTTTGGTGCTTGGCCCCATAATTGCTACTTGCAGCTATATTTATTGTTGTTATGATAATAATAATAATAATAATAATAATAATTATTATTATTATTATTATTAATCAGTGCAATTACCAATGTCATGTGGTGTGAAAGTGAAGGATCACTGCATAGTAACAGAAAACTCACTATCTCTGGGAAACTCTATTCTCAGTCGACTTCATCATTGTCTGGCAGTGAGGATTGTCAACGAGTGCAATACCATGCAGGGACAACCAGCTTTAGCTAGCTAACATAGATGCTATTCCCTGGCTCCACTGATCACAAAGAAACAAAGTTTTGTTTGTTATTCATTACTTAGAGGCATAATATAGGATTTGTTCAGTTCATTTTTAGCTACTGTTAGTTAATGATATTGAATATGCAAATGCTAGTGTACACCATAAAATGTAGTCATATTAGCTATGACTACAATGCTAGATGACAAATAAATTTTGCTTAGGTGTGTGCCTTTTAAGTCTGATGAGGATCCTACTCAGGCCATACACAAATAAGGGCAGCCACATTATGTAATTTTGCCCAATTTAGACCTCCACCCTAATCACTGGGTCTAACCTGGCCACCCCATTGTATAAGGTCTGGCTACACCCCTCTTTGGAGCCCCTCTTAAAAGCCCTCATTTTACACCAGACCGCAGTGGTGCCTCATCCAACACGCTGTCACGTTAATGAAAACGGCTTTTACGCCAGACACTGGCAGCAAGCAGAGCGGCTATTTAAAATATAAATATGCATATTTTTGTGTGGCATGGTTGTGGTTTTTAGCTAGAAACTACAAAATACAGTGTTCAGCACATGAGTGCCATTTCAGTCTGGAGCCTACTGCAGCAGTGTACACTCTGACATCAGTTCAAATCCAAACTTTGTGAAAGTGAGTCTGCCACCTCACTGGATTAACAAAGGCTTTATGTGATCGTTTAGTAATGGTGATGCATGTTTATAATATTTACAGATTTTTGCACTTTATGCAATATTTATTCAAACAGTGTGTGAAAGCCCAGAAATGAATACTCCTTGCCCCAATGCATGCAGGCCATAATGCTTTTGGTGTACAATTACATAGTTGTTGGGTCTTACACATTTTTAAATGAGCAAATATATAGAGCCCATGTGCTATTTTCCCTCTTTAATGTACAGTATAATATTGATTTGTTAAGATCAGTTTTAATTTTTAAATAAGAACGTTACCTAGAATTCTATGGCGTATGCACTTATTTACAGTAATGTAATGAAATTTTAAAACAGTAGACTTCAAAAAGGTTGACAACTCTTGCACTAGACATTAATCTGATTTCTCTGGTCTGTGTGGTTTGCATATGACCAGGACTTGACAGCGATGTGTTGATAAAATAATGGCGAGATCTTACATTTCACATGAATCTCTTGATGGAGATTCACTTACGTGCCTTCCTCTATCCTTTGAGCTGGAGCTTTCGAAGCTAAGACCACCAGGCTGAGAAACCGTAATCAGAGCCAACTGTGAGATGTTCGTGAGGACGCCTTCCAGAAAGTACTGGCCCCAGTTTCAGCTTGCTGCCTTGACTGTTTTACACCAAATCCAAATCCATTTTCTATCGAGTTGTCTTCCTTGTTCATGTTTATTCTGTTCTTTGTGGTTGCTGTTTTCAGTCTGCTTACAAAGTACAACGCTAGCCACAACCTCTTCTCTTTTAATGTTCTTTTCTTTTCTGTATGCACAAAAAGTCAGTGGTGCTGGGTCTGTGAGTTGTCTATCATTTTATGCATGTCATGACATTTCTTTTAAGTTTAATAGATTGCTAGAGAATAAAAAAAAAATCATAGCATGATAAATAGCTTTTGTGACAGATGAGGTCTTCAAGCTAAGGCCTCACGGTGAGGATCATGCAGTGGATTTTTTAGTAGTCTTTGAAAGCAGTAACTAACTGTTGCATGACTAAAACAGACCACAACACTCCTGATCTGCTATGACTACATCAGTCAAGATACTCAAAGCCAAGAGCTTTTGGAAACCATTTTGTTGCCACATACCAGTGATCAAATGATGATGTGTCTTTTACATAGGAATTATTGATTTAGTCCTCCATTTCATAAAATATGTAACTCGAGGTTCCTGAGCTCAGCTCTGTCTGTGCTTCTGGGATGTTTCTCCAGTTTGTTTAGAGAGCAAGGCTAGTGGGACAGTAAGATCTCTGTTGCCTAGACAAAGCCAGTGTTTGCCTGCTGAGAAGTTGTCTTGGCAAGAGCAGGAATTTGTCCCCAATCACTATGTCATGCTGTCACTTTTTTATCCCATTATTAGAAAGAAAGCAACATGGTATCTGCACTTAATGGCGTATCCACAAAACCACAACATCTAGATGACCTTCCAGCACGCTGATCAATGGCAATCATCTGACTTGCTCAGGCCAGATCGATTTGGATGGATGCCAGGAAATACTTTTGAGACAAAGAATGAAATAAACAGCACATTCAGGCAAAAACACCAAAGCAGCAACTGTTTTTTTTTTTGTTTTTTGTTTTGGGTGCTATTATTGAACCTATAGTCCTTTTAATATATGACATTGCACATACTTCTAAGATTACACAGCTACCACGTCGGGCTTATGTTTTGCATTGTTTCACTCAACGTTCTAGCCACTGAATACAGAAAGTTGCAGTCTCTCAATCAAGTTGTTTTGCCTGCTATTAAACCTCATCTTGTGTGCTCTCAGATGTTTTGCATGGCCTCTGCAACACCCCATGCTGTAATGTCTTCCCCTTACATTTTCAGCTATTGCAAGTTGGAGAAGGTTTGATGACTTATCAAGATTACAGACTACAGGTGCCGTGATGCTGATGAGAATAAATTAGCAAAGCAAAGCTGGCCTGCTTCATTCTGCAATGACATTGTGCAGAGTGCAGAGTGTTCTGACCATGGTTCTCCCAGAGGTGTTCTTTTTGAGACAGTCTTGCAAATGCAAGGTTTCTGAATCATCTACTGTGTCATATGTTTCAGAGAATTATTTGCAATTATATACATGTAGGCAACAAATTCAGAAGTAATAGAGGGTGAGCTAATGGAGACATTTTGCTTATATGCCTAAGCATGATGTCATTTTGTGTAGATAATTAGAGACCATTTCTTATAATAATTTGTTATAATATTAAAAACCTAAAGTGTGTTGTAACAAAGTTGTAACCCTATTTATATAACCCTAGAGTATCTATCATTTTGCTAGTGAGGCTGTACAATGTACATCTTTGAGTAATTTAAGTTACTATAATGAACACTAATGACCATTTATTGGAAACTGCCATTTCATATCAAACATTAGAATGCCTTACTTTTGAAATGAAATTGCATGCCGAGTTACTAATGCTGTTTGGATTCAAGAGAAAGGAAAAGAATAATCATGATTTGTGCAATTTCGTGGATTTCTACAAGTAGACACTGGCCCAGAACCTTTTTTGATATCAAGCTACTGGCTGCGACAAGTACACATTTTTCTTGCCACAAGTGCAGTTTCATGTTAGCTGCCAATAAACCAATATTTGAATGTCACATATGTGGCAAGCTTAATATTTGTGCGGCACATCCAAGCGAGCTATGAATTGCACAAAACAATTTCTACCTTAACAAAACACACAGCATGTCTCACACATGTCAGAATCCATATTTTTGTTACCAAGCCACCAAAGCTGAGCTTTCCAGAATGGGGGAGCGTGTAATTGAGAAAACAAAGTGCATTTTGGAGCAGTTTGTTTTTGGGGAACAGCAGGGGTGTGTGTGTGTGTGTGTGTGTGGGTTGGGAGGTTTGCCAGGGTGGAGGCCTGCAGTTATGCACCCATGCTGAAAGGCTTTACTTTTCAACAATGTTCCCCGATAACCCAGGCCCACCACAGAGCCTCTTCTACCCACACTTACTGGCCTTTAGGAGCCGTATGACAGTTGGGTTACGCGTTAAGATATCATTGGAAACATGAAGATTCAGTCACGAAGTCTGCTAAACAAACATTTGAAATATTCTTCCGTATAACTTTTGTGTCAGTAAATAGCACACATTCATAGGTATGCGTTACAGAGAATAAAGTTTGATATTTAAAGCATTTCTAGCTGATTGTTTTACATACAGTCCCCTCTGAAAGTATTAGAACAGCAAGTCAAATTCTTTTGTTTTTGCTCTACACTGACGACATTCGGGTTTGAGATCAAAAGATGAATATGAGAATATGAATAGATCATAATTTCAGATTTCATTTCATTTAATTCTAGATGTGTTAAACAACTTAGACACCTTTGCTTGCAGACCACCCAATTTTTGGGTGAGCAAAAGTAGATAGTCTCAAAGTAAATTAAAATGAATAACACTTAATATTTGGTTGCAATATATCTGGCCTTATTGTAACTGCTGATGAGTGGTTTGCATCTTGTGGTATGGCTTCTATATTTCTGCTCTTGAAGTCTTCTTCAAACGGTGGATCGTGATACCTTCACCCCTGCCGTGTGGAGGTTGTTGGTGATGTCACTGACTGTTGTTTTGGGGTTTTTCTTCACAGCTCTAACAGTGTATTCTGCCACCGATTGCTGTTGTTTTCCTTGGCAAATCTGTTTGATGTTTGGTTGTTAGTACACCAATGGTTTCTTTCTTTTCAGGACAATTCAAATTGCTGTACTGGCTATGCCTAATGCTTGTGCAGTGGCTCTGATTGATTTCCCCTCTTTTTCCAGCTTCAGAATGGCTTGCTTTTCTCCCATAGGCAGCTCTCTGGTCTCCATGTTGGCTTGTCCTTTTTAACAAAAAAATGCAGTCTTCACAGGTGAAACCCAGGGCTCAAACCAAGAGTAGACATTCAGAGCTATTAATCCTTTAAACAATTAATCTAACAGGGCATACCTGGGCAACAAGAAACACCTGTCAGTCACATGTTCCAATATTTTTGAAAAATGGATGGGTTCAAACAAAAGGTAAATTCTGATCTATTGTCTCATATCCATCCAAATGTCTTGAGTGTATAGCGAAAACAAAAGAATTTGCCTTGCTGTTACTATACTGTATATGTAAATGTACAGAAATACCAGCAACACATTTT
Organism: Pangasius sanitwongsei; assembly: GCA_037576675.1. NCBI lineage: Eukaryota > Metazoa > Chordata > Actinopteri > Siluriformes > Pangasiidae > Pangasius > Pangasius sanitwongsei. Next base: position 3,892,047 of record CM075014.1, on the reverse strand, counting down.
TAATTGTATGCTGTAATGCAATGCTTTTCAATGCTAAATTAAACACTATATCACTACTATACATGAAATAAGAAGTTATTCAGAAGTCAATAAAAAAAAAATCAGCCGTTCTCATTCCTTCAATTATATTCAAAATACATTACATTTATAGTATTACACTTACATTTTAAAATCTAAGATGTCGATGCTGACAAGAAGAAATAACCGTAGTGTTAAATTAACGTAATTAAACCATGTATGGCATGACATTGCAGTGCGTAACGTTACCACCCCACAATGCCAGGATCCTGTATTCAATCCCGAGTACGTGGATTTCGATTTTTATTCCAGGCTTTATATGCATGATCAAATCATGGTGGATTTATGAAACCACAATGTTAATGTAACTCAATTCATTCATGTGGAACCAATTTACACTTTTGAATTAAGTAAATTCAATAAACTTTTTTTTTTCAGTGTATACTAACTATAGATGTAAATGATATTATCTTGAGGTCACATTAAATTGTGCGCACAATTAACTGTCATCACAAGATATAAGCAGAATAAAATAAATTCTTTTTCATGGCCTGCCCAGTTACTTACTGCACCCCTCAACCGTAGATATGTATTTCACCCCTGTTTAAGCTTCTGTTGCTTTCTGTACTTCTAGTTAATTATAGTATAGTTAATAATAGGAGGCGCTGGATCATGTGCTATTTTATAATCTGCTGAATAATAAGGGTGAAAGTGCAATTATTAATGTAATAATTAGAACTACGTCTATTCATGCAGCGTTGGTCATATACTAGACTCCTATTAGATGTCTATGCGTTTGCCATATTCATTTATATATCATTGTATTAGTATTTCTTGCTTTTTTATTTTCTCTTTCCTTTATGTTAAATCATTTTGCAGTTGACAGGAAAGAATTTTTTTTTTTTTGCGCTTAAAGGCAAGTCTTTGTGTTTAAAGGTGGTGGTCTAGATACTATTGAAAAACACTTCTACTCAAGGGAAATCTGTTAACCCCGGAGGTGTAAAGTACGTACAGGTCATTTTAAATATCTGAATGGGCCTCTCAGAAAATCACTCTGAATACAGAGAACTTTCCCTAAATAAATATTGACGTATCTTTTGAACTGTCACCAACTCTGAATACGGCCCTATAAACAAAAAATCAAATCTATAGCCTTGATTCTGTGTGTTTTGGCAAATATTATGTAATCTGCTAAAACTCTTACAGATGAAAAATAAATTTGATCAACTGCAGAATAAGTTTTTTAATGTTTCACAATCAGGGTAGAGGTTTAAAAAAACAGCGTCATTGAGAAAACAACACAGCTCGTAAAAATCCACATAACTATCTCTACGATATGGTTAATAAATCCTCTATGAAGGATCTGGAAAAGGTACAAAATCCTTCAAGCGTTTAGTCTAGAAATTGTTTTTCTTTGTCTGGCCTCACTCAGCCTAAGCAAAGCTCGAACCGTCACTGGTGGAGATCGAATCGCGTGGCAGTGCAGAAGAAGGTGGTTGTTATTTCAGTGATGTAATGATGGAATTATACCTGAGGCTTTATGAAGAGTGAAGTGGAGGATAACTAAACCAGTGGTTAAGCCAAATGTACTGTTTTTTTTTTAATTCTCCATACTGGAAAAGTTCTTGTTTGAAGTTAAAGCCGGCATATGTGTGATGGACACCTTCTGAACATCGCTCTTTCACCAAATGGAATCCTTTTAAATCTTTATTCGTATTTTGGTTGGATGAGGTGAGGATTCTGGAAAAGGCTTAAGATAAATTACTGTACTGGAAGGAGAATGAGGCAATTTGCAGTCAGAAAGGCATAAAATGTCCACTCGTCTATTTTTTTTAAAGCTGCCATAACAAAAAAATCTCCTAAATACATAATTTTATCTCTAGAGAACAGTTTACTTGACATCTTCATCATATAAAAACATGATCTAAAATGTGTAGTCAGTCTCATGATTAAAAACTTTGTATTGCTTTGACATCTAAAAGGAAGTGAAAAGACCTCATGGTTGAACATAGATGGCCAAAGAAAAGACAACTTTAGCTCAGTCATCATCTATTTCTATCCAATCTCCCCTTTTCAACCTAGAGCATGGGTGGAAGAAACTCAGAAATGTCGTTGTGGTTCACAGTTCAAGCTGATGATGACTCTGTGACCTAGCGGGAAGCCGAAACATCCACTTGCAATCTACGCTCCAGCCACTGCCTCTGGAACAACATACCGGCTAATTTGCACCATCTGCTGGTGTTTGACTTGTGTGATAAACATATCCTGTTGTGGTAGCTGAGAAGTAGGAGTACTCCACTTTTTAACAGATGTGAGAGTCTTTAGAGCTACTAGCTACACTGCCTCAATAAATTACATTTTTGCGGCTTTCCAAGACCACACAAATATTGAAATAATCAAGACCTTCACAGAAAATTTTAAATGTATACATTCTGAGTTGGCTCTTTATAGGTGCAATGAACCCCAGAATGAAGACGTGGCAGTTATGTGGAGCCAGATCACAGAGGAATCTCAAGCATCTCCCCAGAATTAACCAGACGGAAATGCTCTCTCACAGTAACATCCTCCTGGTGAAGTGCTACAAAGTAGCTGGCATGTCACTGAGTGGATGTGTACTAGATGTGCAATTCTATCTTCAGTCTTGACGCCATACCAGTAAACACTCAACATCTGGAAGTAACCATTACAGTGAGTTACTTGTGATAATACTGATAACATGGTGATAACAATAACACTGATTACGTTATGCAGCTGTTTTCTTTGAAACGAACATAAACTCTGTGGTTTTGGAGAAGAATAAGCACATTGTTTTACAAGAACATTTCAGACTTCAGGTATTCACTCTTTATTAATTAAATAATGATTAATGGGCATGAAGAGTGTCATTTATACTGTTGATTTGTTAAGCAAACACACTAGTGAAAAAAAAAATAAAAATTTTACCTCCCCAGTCCAGAGTTTTGGACTGATGGTATTCCTAGTTTGTGACCTAGTGATCCAATATCAGAATGTATTTTTGATAGACTCCAAAGCACTATCGTAAGTCGCTCTGGATAAGCGACATATGCCATAAATGTCATAAATGTAAATGTAGTGACATCTGTTGGAATGCTTCTCTTGTGGACACGCTTTAAGGCTTTCCCGTTTTAAATAAATGAGCTCGTGTCAGATTTTGCCGCGAGAAAAATATGAAAGTACAGCTTCCCTTTGAATAATAAGAGCATACCTACCTAATCATCTGTTCTCTCACTTACAAGCTGTGTGTGTACTCCTGCTTCCTGATCCTAACACACGTCTACTGCTGTGGCTCCTCCCACCCCCCCTGACCTGCCTGATTCATCCTGATACTTCGGCTTGGTCCCATATGGATACTCTGAAGATGTGCGCATGAAAAACTGTTCATGCCCAAGAGGCACCCTTGCCTCAGTGGATAATCTCTCCTGAATACTGTAGATTTGTACCTAAGAACTGCTGCTGTAATCGTAAAGACCACCCTGTGCTCATCCCTGGACTCTCATTCCCAATATGTTCATACTGAACATATTCAACACACTCAGTACTGTTTGATTTACTCTTCTGCACCTGTATAGTGCAATGATTTAGAATCGCACTGTCCAGTGTCACCCACAAGAGGATGGGTTCTCTTTTGAATCTGGTTCCTTTCAAAGTTTCTTCCTCATATTGTCCCAGGGAGTTTTTCCTTGCCGCTCTTTCCTTTGGCTTGCTCAATAGGGATTTAAATCTAAAACCAGGTATTTGCTTTGTGACAAAGTCTATTGCTAAAAGTTCTATACAAATATAATTCAATCAAACAGTCGAATGTGATTGTTGACAGATTTTCATAGTCTCACATAGATGGTAAGGTCAAGGCTCTGGTTTACGTTCACTCTAATTGGCTTTGCTTCCCCTGAACCATTCCATAAAAAGAGGCTTTGTCGGCTGGCCTAAGGAAAAATCCTTGTACAATAAAATGGCCTTCACTAATACAAGATCCTGCAAAACCAGCTCCACTTGAAATGCAAACATTTATTAGCGCTTTTATGGAGAATGATTGGCATATATAGATCATGGGTCACTTTTCTGTAGTATTAGAGAATACTGAATCTAAAATATACTGACACTGTGTCACTGCCACTTAGATCAAACTGCCCAGATAATAGCACCACAGCACCATAAACCCCTTCCAAGGAAGCAGCTAGCATTTATGAATGATGAGTCTTTAAATCAGACTTTCATTGTTCGAGTTGCTATGGTGTGTGTGTTGAGGAATGAAAAGGCTGTGGAGAGAGTAAACTTTTCCTCCACATGTGTATTCCCAAGCTTGTGTCTGCAAGCTGCTGAAGATCGGGTGGTAGAGTCATCAGACAGTTGCTTTAAAGTAAACCTTCATTTGACTGTTTGTCTAACCTGTAATCACTAACATCTTTATGAGTCCATTAGAGATTTTTTATTTTATTTTTTTTAACTTTTCTATATGCAGGCATACACTTTTTCCTGGAGGTTCAAAGGAAGATTCCAGCATCGGTAGCAGAAACATATTTTCTGCACGTTTCTGTGTTTTTTTCGTTCATCGATCGCGTAAAACAATTAAATGACCATTATTTATCTGTCAGTTTGATTCATGGTATTTAGCACTCATAGAGGAATAATTTGTGAGAAATCTAGGGAAAGAGTCTGACTCAGGGCTTGGGGTTAATAAAGATCCGATTTAAAGGAACACTCCAAAATCTGTTATACACGATTCTTTCAGGAAAACTGTGATTTTAAGATCACTTGACACTCTGCAGGATAAATTACGAACCACATTACTATTCAAGAAATCGAAGAGAAAAATGTGAGTCATAAGACTATATAAAATCTGGACTTTGTCAGGTTGTTCAAGAAGATAGAGATCATAATGTATTCCTTTAGAAGCAGTTCACACCAGAAATCAGACCGTGCTACCAAAGTGTGAAACACAGAAACAAAGAAATGTGTCTCTATCAGATGGTTTCAGTTTTCAACTATTTAGCTACATCAGTAAAGTCAGGGCATGGGACTCCGAAATGATACACTCGATCACCATTAACTAGTCTGGTATAACAAAAATAATGTAAAAACACTTTTTTATTCAGTGCCAATTTCATCATGTTACAGCGAACAAGTGTTTTATTAATAAAGCACTTTTACTCTAAAATCTCTTCTTTAGCTTTCTGTTTTGGTGCCTCAATCATTTCTGCAGCACACAAAGGAGCTCACATTTTTATGGTCTAATCGGAAAGGCTATGTGAGAGTCTCGCACCATATGGAAGCAATGGACTGTGCTTTGTGTAACTGCTGGGTCTGCTTCATTAAATGTAGTATTTTAAGGTCCCAACAACTCTGCCATTTCCCGTGGCCATTCAGCCTGTGCTCACATCATGTGCGATAAAAAGGTTTTTGAGTTTTAAAATGAAAATCATTTTGTAATTATCATGTTGAGAATTTATTATTACTAATGAGGATGAGTGCCTTTTATCAGCAATCCATTCTTAGGCAACAGAGTTGCAAGGACAGTAAAATGCATTATCCTAAGACATTATGTCTATGAAATCATGACTAGAATAACAAAAAACAAGCCAATGGAATGCAACTAAAATATAATTTTTTTTTGTATTTTCTTCATAGAAGTGCAAAAGGTAAAACGAGCGTTGAAGGTTTTCCTCTCAGCTGTTTTCTTTTCCTAAAGCAGAAAGGCTTATGATGTGGATTTCCGTTAAACCTCTTTGAAAATGGCCTCCGGTGTGCTAAAGCTCTGACACTGGACAGGACCGCACACAACAATGTCAACACACTTAAGTCTTGTGCCAGCTGTGTACACAATCATACAGTGCATTCATATAAGGTACTCTACTGAAACATACACACAAACAAATACACACACAATGTGCCTGTTCTGCGTACAGGCACTGAAAAGGAATCTTTAATGCATATATTCCCTCTTAATTTTCTTTTTTCCTTACTCTTCCCAAAACATTCTTCCAGCTCCCTGCTCATGTGCTCAAAGGCAGTGATTTTAGGGACGTGCATCTTTGAAGAATTTCCTAGAGAAATACTGCCTATGCCCACTTTAATCATGGCAGTCTAATTAAACCATTAACAAGTTGACTGTAATACACTGTTGGCTGGACTGAAAGGATATGACAGGCAGAATACCCATAAAAGCATGCAAGCCTGTCTGGATGGCACATTATAGCAGTGGAAAATGTGAAAACTTGCTCTTCTAGCATTACAAGTTCAAATATTTGTAGCTGACTGACAGCCCCCTACCCCCATTCCAAAGATCTTATAATGTGATAATATGTGCGTGGGGGGGGTGGGGGGTGGGGGGATGATTATATGCTTGCATGTTCTCCCCGTGCTTCAGGGGTTTCCTCTGGGTACTCCGGTTTCCTTCCCCAGTCCAAAGATGTGTTGTAGGCTGATTGGCATTTCCAAATTGCGCTCTGCGATGGGGCCCTGTCCAGAGTGCCTCTTCCCCAGTCCCTGCCTTGTGCCTCAAGACCCATGGGATACCACGATCCTGTATATATATATCCATCTGTTTTCTCCAAATTCCCCAGATCTCAATCCAACTGGGCATCTGTGGGATGTGCTGGACAAACAAGTCCACCTTCAGAGGTCTTGCGGAGTCCATGCTGGTGCCATGCAGGCAAGTGGTTTTAATGTTATGGCTGTTTGATTATACATACATATACTGTATATTTGTATATATATATACACTGCCCTCCAAAAGTTTGGAAACGCCTGAACAAAATAGGGTTTTTGGGCAATATCAGCATA
>CM075014.1:3862949-3876223 GCA_037576675.1 Pangasius sanitwongsei | reverse complement strand
GCGCTGGTCATTCACTCCCCCCACCTACAATCCCTGCCGGACCCGAGACTCGAACCCATGACCTTCAGGTTCACCTTTGGGTTACAAGTCCGACTCGCGAACCATTAGGCCATGACTGCCCCACGACTTCCATGTGTCTTGGAAGATGTCACTCTGTCAACTCTGCTGCTCTTCTGATATACAACTGCAGATGACTGCAAAAAAATATGCTATTGTGTCTATCAAGCAAAATGTGCACACGCTACATCACTGTTTACTTCCTTTGTTTTCTGTAGCTCATCAAGTCAAGTATTTGCTTGCCTTTAAAATAACTAATAAAATGGGGTCCATGTTCCACCGGAATGCTATGGAATAAAAATGAACACTGCTGATTCCATCACAATCTTCAAGAAATACATGAAGCTCCTGCAACTCATCCAAGAGCATTTAAATTCTTATACAAAAACATTCTTTTAGGTATATAAACTAACATATGTTGTAGTTAAATATACTGGTTTGCTACAGAAAGTAGTGTCTATTATTAGGCATCATGATTAGATTTGTAGTTTGAACTGCTTTGTGACTAGTGCTTTTAGCACTTCTGTGTACCAGCACTTAAATAAACTACCATGCTCCCTCTGTTCTTCCTGCTAATTACATGATCCAGCTAATTGGCTAATTACAGACTTTGCAAGTCCCCTGCACTGTATTCCCAGGGCCAACCAAGATCTCACAGAGGTCTTTAGTGAAATCATTGCTATCTGACTCCCTCCTTTTTTTGCCAGTGTTGCTCTTCCATAAAATCAGATTTATAAAACCCTAGTTTGACACTGAAACAGCATAATCTACTGGAATATACAGGAGGTGGGTGCTTATAGTAGTGAAGGTGCTTAAAGTAGTGAGGAAGTTATAGAGCACCGAGTTCAACTCACCTTCTTGGGCTTGGCCAGGAGCTCACCAGCCTGATGTTCTCTGTAACCTTGCAGTCTGGTTACATCCACCTCTAAGACACTATCACCTGTTAGACACACACTGTGTGCACAAGATGTGCTAAGAGTCACCCTATAGCCAAGTCAGTTATGACTGTCACAAGGGGCAAACAGTCTGATCCTCATTTCTGTTAACAGGCTTTGGTCAAAAGAACAACAAATAAGGACCTACATTTAATAACTGAATAACAATATTAATAACAATATTAATAATATTTTTAATATTAATAATTATTAAAAATATAATAATAGAATGTAATAACTACATCAACGTAATCATTAGAAACCATTCCAAGAACAGTGACCCTACAACTCATACATGGCTAGAATAAAACTATGTCAAAACCTACCTGACTGTATGCAGCCATCTTGGTCTGCTGCTTCCCCAGGCAACAGCCTTCAGATTGGAGACCTGCATTCTTCAACATTCAACAACCATGTTCAGCACTCAAGATAATTCCGTAGTGTGATAATTTGTCATCTAAATAAACTATAGCACTGTCAAGTTTGATGTAATTTGTAAAATCTTACCTGATCACCTTTTATTTGGATCTCTGCTTTGTGCGACCCAGTATCTGTACGCGCAGTTAGAGTCATGTCTGCATTCTTGGCAGTAAGACAAAACTGTTTAATGTTGCTGTCCAACTCTGTCAAGGGTGTGTCTTCATGGACACAATATCAAGGCACAGCCAAGGTCGGAGACGTGTCCAGCATGAGGGATAGATGTCACATCCTTGTTATTTGCAAATGATGATGAGACTTGCCACCATCTGAAGTGGATCTCCAACACTTACTTGAATGTTGCTGCTGAGTGTGAAACTGCTGTAAAGAAAAACGGAACCCCATTCTGAGGTCCTGGTTCTTTCCTGGAAAAGAGTGGGATGCTCCCTTCAGGTGAAGCAATAGACCTTGCCCCTGGTGGATGACTAAGTATATTGGGCTCTTATTTACAAATGATGGAGATTGAGACTTTGAAGCAGCGTTACAGTCACTGTACTGTTTTCTGGAGGGGAAGTAGGAGTTGAGGTTTTGGACAAAGCTCTCTGTTTAGCAGTCTATGTCCCTAGCCTCACCTTGGAATTACTCTCTGTGATTGAGTGAGGTGTCTGGCAATCGGGGAGATCCTTGGGGTAGATCCACTGCCCCTCCAACTAGATAGGCGCCAGTTGAGGTGGGTCAGACATCTTAGAAGTATGGCCCCTGGCCGGCTCCTGGTAGACGTGTATCAGGCATGGTAGAGGTGTATCAGACCCAGGATCCACTGGAAAGATGATATCTTACACTTGACTTGGGAATGTCTAGGGATCCCCCAGGAGGAGCCAAAATGTGTGGCCAGGGATAGAGAGTTTTGAGCTGACCTTCTCAGATGGTGGCCAAATTATCTCTCTGAATCAGATCAGTCTGCAAAAGATATAATGGTGCACTTACAGCAATGCTAATGCTCAACCTGCCAGAGACTTTTTTCAGCTGCACTGTGAACTCCTCTGTTCTAACCGTAGATTATTAACATATTTAACTTTGACACATATGAAACGAAAATGTTTCTTGAATTTGATTGCTGTTGCTTGTGACATACCTGTACCCTGAGGATGTGCACTTCAGGCACATGGAGTCTACGCCCAGTTTTTGGCGTCATCATCACCGTCACCAACTCGTCAAGACCATCTTCTGCTTGAGTGTCTACAAAATAGAGATACACAAACACATCATGCTGGTCTGAAGGTCACAGTATCTTTCAGAAAGGCAGTTCTTGTTCAAATTAAGAATACTGGCAGAAGTATTTTATACTTCTTTCTCAAAAGATCTAGATGTGTATTAATCTAACTGTAAAAAGTTAAATATGATTTCACGTAATATAGGTTGTGTTTTTTACAGTCAATTACTGTGGCACCAATTGTGCAACATTTTGGGAAATATATTTTACAGAACATACAAGCAAGTGATTTTACTTGATTACGTTTTACAATGATTTCACAGACATACTCTTACCTTTGGACTGGGAGATGATGAGCTCCACCTGGTTGGGGCTACTTTGTATGATTTCTGCTACTTCTTTGAAGGGGACTCCCTCCAGACTGATCTGATTCAGTGAGATCAAGCGGCTACCTGAGGGAGGACAAGACAACTGGAGGCTATTATTTCTACTGCCACTTAAACTGCACATCTGAATTCTGTAATGTTATTCACTCTCATTGTTATTTATTGAACGGACCCTGGATCCTGTTGCAAAATATTTCATATAGACAATTTGGTTGTATAAAGACCTGGTTTGATTCGTCCATCCCTATTAGCTGGTCCTCCTGGCACAACTGATGCAATAAAGATTCCTAGATCCAGACCACTGGCACTGTCTTCTCCAACAATTACAATACCTTGCATTATAATAAACCAAAGAAAAAGGACTATTAGGACAAGAAAAACATTGTTTCCTTAAAAATTCCTAAGCTTAACTGTAATCATTTATGGATAGCATGCACCTAAAACAATAAAATGTTTAATATTCAGCATCCTTACCAAGGCCTAATTTCATATCTTTCTTCAAAGTTACACAGAGAATTTCTCTCGCAGGAGCTCGGGGACTTGTTGGGGTATCTCCAAGTTGGAAGGACAGAAAAAGGCAGAAAATAACAAAGTTCCAAGAAGCTAAAATTCCCATTTTTTGAATGGGTAACATACAAATTACAAATCGAATGTTATAACTTCATTAATGGAGCATCAACGCTCTGTAGAGTTTAAAGGTTTACCTACTCTGAATACCCCTGATCAAATTGACTAGTTACTAATTAAGCCCCTTCATGTGCTGAACCAAATGCTTTAGAATGAGGGAAATATTCAGACTATTCAAATAAATATGTTCTCAGACTTGCCGTTCAGAACCCATAGTGTACAGGAACATGCTGAAAAAAAAAATCTTAAAATATATGGAAAAATTAGAAAATAATTGCAGTGACCTGGGGAGAATGATCTGCACCCGAAGAGATCTGAATAATATCAGTTTATATACTGCTGGCCAGCCAATATTCATTTTTTTTTTTTACATTTTATTCCTACAAATATTCCTACAAAAAGTACTAGAACTGCATCTCATATTGGGCACATTAACAAATCAGACTGCATATGAATGAAAAAGTGAATGGAAGAAGAAAAAAATTAAATCAAGTCCAGTGAAGGTGAATATCTATCCATACCTGTTAGAAAGGAAGGAATGGATGGAACACCTGAGCTTCGCTTTGAAGATCCAGCAAATCTCTGAAGATCTCGACTCAAGGCACTACAAGGTCATAATATCCATTACCCATTAATATCGTCATTGTCTTAGGACAGGTGTAGTATAACATCCTCTTGGGCATATTTTCTCAGACATTTATTATATTGTTTACTTTTAATTGCTACTTGTACTCTGCTTCATTTTTGCACTGAGGTGTGTTTGATTGCTGAAACAATCCCCTATAAAGTATCTTTATATTCAGATTCAGATTCCCAGAATCCACCAGAGCATCATAACATGGCAGATCCGGACTCCACTTCCCATCATGCACAGCCATTATTGTGTTCACGTCCATCTGACTACTGATCACACACTCCTGGACTCAATGAAGCACACACACACAAACAACCCAGACTCACATACACTCAATGCAAAGTCTCACTGAGTTTACTCACAAAGATACTAAGCCTTTGTATTTTGTCTGCACGCTATCTGGTTCTTGGTCTTTTTCTGGTTTCCTGGTTTCTGATTCTGTTTTTTTTGTCTTTGAATGTCTGTTTGTCGATCACCTGACTCAAGCCTGTTTTTGATTCTGCTTTTGCATTTATCCACCCGTCACGATAAAGCCTACTTGCACTTGCAACCGCCTCTGCTGCCTGACACTATGTTGAGATGGTTGAGATGGTATCATGTTTTTTAAAGCATGTAAGGATTAGCAGGATCTACAAGTCGCTACAGAATTTAGTGCTCTAACTTGTAGTGCTGCAGTAAGTCTCTCTGCCGTTTGATTCTGGTTTCAATACGATTGGCAATGTCATCACACAGCTTGCTCATGGAATCATGGTGAGCGACAGCAGGTCTGCCATCATTGGACGTCCGCTCAAAACAGGAAATCCTCCTGCTCGTGTCGTTTTGGGCACTGGACACTTCACACTGTAAATTACTATCCTCTGGAGAAACAGAAAAGGGGCATATATCAAATATTGGGTTGGATTAATGTAATATTAATACGGCTAGTAATGAAATCTACTTAGCATTGTTAGTCAATAAGATTTTACATTTACATTTATGGCATTTGGCAGACTCCCTTATCCAGGGCGACTTACAATTACCTCATTTATACAACTGAGCAGTTGAGGGTTAAGGGCCTAACTCAAGGGCCCAGCAGTGGCAGTTTGGTGGTGCCAGGGATTGAACTCGTGACCTTCCGATCATTAGTCCAACGTCTTAACCACTGAGCTACCACTGCCCAGTGATATCACGCAAACTGATACTAGTTTTCATTAAGTCTTAGCCACAAGGTTTCTGAAGTAATAACTGAAGTAATTGTGACTGCTGTAATTAATTAGAAAACACCAACAGGCCATTCAAGTTATTCTAGCTTTAGTTTAGAAGATGACTGTAGCACTGTTATGTGTTAAATATTACAGGACTGGTATTACAGTATAGGACTTGCCCAAGACCAGACTGTGGCTCAGCTGGCGAGAGCTCATCTCCATGTGAAACTTGTGCTGTGCTGTGCACAGGCTGCAGAGGTACCTTGCGATTCTGGACTTCTCCATATAAAAAGTATGCTTCTTCTTACTGATGCTGCTCACAATTATGAATTTACGCTTCTGTGGGGGGGAAAAAAACCAAATGGAAAAACATTGGCAGTCAAATAAGTAAGGAATAATAATAATAAAAAAGGGAGTGTGCTGTTATAGACAAATAATGACTGACAGGGTGATGTGATGTGTTACCACCCCAAAGGTGACTGTCTTCCAATAACAGCATGTACCAGGCTCTTCTACTCCTCTTAAACTACAGCAATTTGCCACAGACAAATCGTACTTTTTATCCGTTTATAGTTACTTTTAATGTTGTTGCACACCTGCAAACAAGATTAGCTGTTATAATGAAAATGATAACAGGAACTAAACAGTTGCTCCCTCAGCTGGCCTCTCTTTCTCTCTGTTGAAGGTAATAAAAAAAATGCATCTTGTTGTGTTACCAACAAACTGCTAAGTAAACGTTTCCTTACAGAAAACTTTCCCCATATCAACAGTTACGTACGTGCCACTACGTTTAGAGCTGCTTTTATAGAAAATTAATCAACCTTCTGTTAATCAAACTTAGCACTGTCAATCAATAGCACTGTGGTATAAAAAAAATTATGCCATAATTTAAATGAATAACACACTCAAGGTGTATGGTAAGCTTGCTTTTTTTTTTTTAAAGGAAATAATTATTAATATAGAATCTTCTTAATCAGCAAGATAGTGCTATTGAGATTACATTTACGGCATTGGCTGACAATATCCAGCTCTTATCTAGAGCGACTTATATTTACATATACAAATGAGTAGTTGAGGTTTAAGGGCCTTGCTCAAGGGCCCGGCAGTGGCAGCTTAGCAGTGCTGGGGTGTGAACTCATGATCTTAGGATCAGTAGTCCCACATTTTAACCGGTGAGCTGTAGTAATGTCTTCAAGCATGTCCTGTTGGGGTGGACTTACAGCTGCAAAGATATTGATGGTTTCTCTCCAGTGGAATCTGAACCGCATGGTGTGGGTGTTATTTTTAACTTCATACACAACGATGCCTTTGGCACACACCCCCAAGAGCAGCTCTCCTGCGCTGACCATCTTTTGGCAGGCCGCGTGATGAAAAAGCATACCATACTCCGGAAGCTGCTGGATGGCCTGTACAAGCATTGAGATGTCAAAAATGACAACAAAAACACTTCCAAAATCATACATTGACCATGAAATCAGTCTATATCTACATACATTTGTTAATGGTTTGCCAAAGGCAAATTCACTCATTCACAGCCAGTTTTATTATCACATGTGCTGATTTTCCTATAATTCTGTGCCATGGTTAATAAAAGACGGCATAATTATAGTTATAGAATTAGAGAAAAGTGTGCATCACCTTGAGGAATTCTAACTCAGACTCCTCAGCAGTCCTGTTCGCATTATTAGCATGTAATCGCAGTAACTCTTGTTTCAGGCAAGGCATGGACATTTTCTCCATGATGCTCTTAGGGATGTAGTGCTCAGGCTGATAGTACTCCTTCCCATACATCTAAAAACAGATATACAACCGTTGTGTCATGTTTGCATGTTTAATGTATTACCATTAAATATGTTTTATGGGAAATACACATTCATTCATTCATTCATTCAAAAAAATCTCCAAGTCCAGTTCTCATCCTCCCATACTGCCAGACTTAATTTCTACTGTAGAAGTTGTAAAACCTTGATCATCCACACAGCTATTTGAAAGTGGCATACATCCATGGCTTCTACTCTCAAGCGATTCAAATGCCAGGAGGATTTCTGGCCAAAATGTGTGCTATTAACATTTGTACTCTTTTGTTCAGGTCAAGTTATGACATTTACCAGCAGCTATAGATGTTCATGATGTTAGATACATCCTGGGATGTACTGGGACACTTCATCAATGATGTTACCTGAAGTCATCGGGTGTTTTGAGTCTTTCAACATCAACACCTTCAACACCTTGCTCAGGAGACCCAGTTGGGTTTGATCAGACCCCCAGCTTGTGTCCCGGCAGCATTAGGTGATGGGTCAGCCCTCTTTATCTAATGCCATCTGGAGGCTCTTTCTGTTGCCTCTGTGGTGGCCCTGATGGCTTTTCTCTCTGCCTCAGTAATGCCGAGCACAGTGTATAGTCTACAGACTAAGTGTCCAGCGAAGCCCCTATACCCTAATTCTATATTTTTGGACTGTGCTCACCAGCCTTGCCTCTGACGGTCCCCACCAGTTCTGCCTTCTCAATCCAGTCCTCCCAGGGGACTGTTAGCTCAGTCATGATCAGCTGTTTTAAGATCTCTCACAGTAGTGCTATGTCAGGTTGCAATGTCAGGCCCCTACACATGTACTGTGATTGTGAAAATATAACTAAGTACAGAATTAAATGCATTGTGTTGTAGGATAATCAGATACCTAAAAAAAGAACAGAAAGTCTATATCATCCTTAATTAATTTGGCAATACCTCAGGCAAAATGTCCCCAAATTCAGCTTGCAGAGCCAAAGCACTGAGAAAAAGGCCAGTCTCTTCATTACAGGGCAATCTGTCTTCCAGAACATCCCTCCTGAGCTGCAGGTAGTACTGGTGTCGTGTCAGCTTGTGTCTGCCAAAAGAATACATAAGAACATGATAATATTCATACACAAGATGGTAGATATATGGCTAGAACTTTTAAGTATTACAGACTGGATCATTAAGGGACAAAGGAATCTTACAAAAGTAGACTGGCATCATTGATGAAAAATTTGATTCGGACGTGAAGAACAAACGTGGACATGGGTACTTTTTTCCAGCTCTCTGGGGCAATTTTGGAAATTTTGGTTTCGTTGTCCAGAAAGAAGAATTCATTGGCTGAATAAATAAGAACAACAAGTTAGTATAAAATAATTGTGATCCATTGTTCGTACTTGTTATGATTATCCATATATATATGTATATATTAAATACACACTTAAATCAGTACACACTACTGTCAGTGTAGGCAAGGCCAAAGTAGAAGTGCTCCACCATTTTTGAATGGGCAATAATCATATCAAATACATCCCCTCCTCTAGTCTTGACATCACACTTGACTAGGATGGTCTGTCCATTTGGCATAATCACTCTCACATCCCTTTGTGTTGAACATGACTTCCCTTTCTTTGACTACAGAAAGAAAAAAACACTTAATGACAGCACACAGGAAAAGGAACAATAAAGAAAGTGATCATTGACACAACAGATGGCACCAAACTAGCCGCTATAGAGTATCGATGCCATTATTGTAGGTGACGCTTCATGAGAATCAAACTTACCACAATGGAACTTGGCAGCTCCAAGGTAATAAATGGCTCATCCAAAATTCTAACAAACTCTGGCCCCATGTTCTACAAAAGAGACACAGCATCTTACTGATGATTTTTGCACCTCATAATAACAATTTGGGGTTTTCACATTAAAAATATTTTCAGATAAACTCAGAAATAGCACCCAAATGGGCAGATTCTATAAACGTTTCATTCATTTTCATTAATTAAGCAGATGGAGTAGGATGCATGGGAGTCTTTTCATTTAGGTTTTTCCAGATCACAAAGCAGCTTTACAGAAATCTAGGTCTAGATTGCTAATGAGCAATTCAGATGCGACAGTGGAAAGGAAAAACTGTCTGAGAGGAAATGAGAAAGAAACCTTGAGAGAAACCAGACTCAAAAAGGAAATCACCCTTTTCTGGGTGACAACAAGTAGTGAGATTTTGGTAATTACAATAAACAGCATACAGTGAAAACAGTGAAAAAAGTAGGAAATGCATCGGAAATCCAATAATTCCGGTAGTCATGGTTGGAAAAGGCAGGCATGGGCTAATTTACAGTCAGAATAATCTATTAGGCATGCCAAGGTCGAGACAGAAAAACTATGAGCATAAAATGGACAGAGTGAGACTGGGATGACGTAACAGGAAGAAAAGGGTGAAATAAATCGGGCATCCGGGACATTGGGGGACATCAGGGGACATCAGGGGACCCCGGGGTAGAGGGTTAAGTCAGAGTTGGGAGAACAACTTCGAAAACAAAGAAGGTACCATGAAATTTTAAATTCGCAACTGCAAAACAGCGTACCTTGAGCTTCCTCTCACTGAGACTGAGTGAAGAGCCAAATGACTGGTTAGTTTTGTCATTAAGCTGCCTTTGGATGTCAAGGTATGGACTGCTGCTGCTCCCTCTGTGATGGGAGGAATGGGAGTTTCTAGAACATAAACAGACTGGGTTAAATCACTGACTTCACATAATGCCCAGTGCAATATCCAAACCCACATTTATATGCCTCATGAACTCAATTCAGCCTCAGACCAAATAAGGCAACAGTTTATGAGACAGCTATTAGTTAGGTAGATCTGATGGAGTTAAATCTGGTGGAGTTACTGTATATACTATTTACCTGTTATATTCAGCCTGGAAAGGTTGGGATGGTGAGCTGATTGCTTTTGGGGCCCAAGCAAAATCCCCCATGTCTCCTCCTAAAGCAAAGTAGATCTTATTATATATTATAGATTATTTATTTTATATAGATTCAGTTCTGTTTTATTATGATTTACGATAAGTCAAATGATCAGATGGCTAGTAACATAAGAGTCGTACCTCGAAGCCTGTGTCTAATCAACTGACTTCGATCTGTTATCAGTGTAAAGTTACTTAACGCATTCTCTGCCTGGAAAACAAACCAAAAATCAATATTTAGCATATTATTATATATCTTTCTCACTTCATTTCTGAATAAATTGTAATATGCTTACAATATGCCAAATCTGCAGAGTTTATCTGTAAAACTGTACTTACTGCACAGTTAGCCTGGGCTTAGCTCTTCAGTAATGTGCACAATACATTATTGTAAAGTTGTTAATCCATCCTATATCATTTCATTTATATAATATTATATCATTTTACTGTAGTTCATACCAATCACTTGTATAAATAACTATGTAGCTCTACATCAATGCAAACAAGACAAAAACAGTTGAAAAGCAATTCCAATATACAGTACCCTCTGAAAGTATTAGAACAGCAAGGCCTATTCTTTTGTTTTTGCTATACACTGAAGACTTTTGGGTTTGAGATCAAAAGATGACTATGAGACGATGGATCAGAATTTCAGTTTTCATTTTCTGATATGTACATCTACATGCATTAAACAGCTCAGAACCTGGCACCTTTGATGGCAATTTTTAGGTGATTAAACGTATTTGAACAGATAGTCTTAAAGTAAATTGGAGTAAGTAACACTTAATATTTGGTTGTGTATTTCTTGCTTGCAATAACTGCATCAAGCCGGCAAACCACTGACATCACCAAATTGTTGCATTCTTCTTTTGTGATGCTTTTCCTGGCTTGTACCACAGCTTCTTTCAGTTGTTGGTTGTTTAGGGGGTTACTGCCTTCAGTCTCCTCTTCAGGAGGTGAAATGTGTGCTCAGTTGGGTTACGATCTGGTGATTGACTTGGCCAGTCTAAAGCCTTCCATTTTTTCCCCCCTGATGAAGTCTTTTTTTATGATGGCAGTGTGTTTTGGATCATTGTCTTGCTGCATGATGAAGTTTTTCCCAATTAGATTGGATGCATTTCTCTGTAAATAGGCAGACAGAATGTTTCTTGCTGGTTTTCTTGTTGGTCTTCATGTTGGTTTATCTTTTTTAACAACAAATGCAGTCTTCACAGGTGAAGCCCACTGCTCAAACCAGGAGTAGACTTGTAAATTGGTGGGTTCAAATGAAAGGTGCCATGTAATAAGTTGTTTAAGAGATCTAGATGTAAATATCAGGAAATGAAAGCTGAAATTCTGATCCATCATTGTCTTTTGATCTCAAACCCAAGTGTCTTCAGTGTATAGCAAAAACAAAAGAATTGGCCTTGCCGTTACAGTACTTTCAGAGGGGACTGTATTTCAGAAAAGGCTCCTTTCCATTAATTTGGAGGAAATGATTAAACATCTCAGGATGCATCACAGTATTACTGTAATTGAATGTAAATTATTGTAACATTTAAAAATTGTAAAAAAAAAAAAAAAAAATTACAGCAACTATATGATGATTTTGAGAAACAACTGTTAAGCTGCTTAAAGAGGCATGTATTATGCTTCTTAATGTCAGATGAATTTGAAGTGATATGAACCACTCATACTGAAAAACTATGTCATGCATGAATTCACCGTTACTATAGAAACAGCGATGTGTTAAATCAATATTAGCTTGTGATTTGTCTTCGTTGGAAATACTGTCAGATCTGCTGTTATAGACAAGTAATCAGCACCATCTGACCAACCAGAATTGAGGATTCAATAGAGTATGAAGAAAATTTTCATTTTTATACGCAATGTAAACACCACATCCTTGCGCAAAATTGCTTCTAGTATCAGCAGACACACACAGTAAACTGATCCAGACAGGGGACCAGATGAATCATGATCACCATTTGAAATATTTCTCCAAAATCTCCATAATGCTAACTGCCATTATCATGGACGAACAGAACCAAGCTTTAGCTCTGTAAAAGCAGACTTACCGGGTGCTGTAGGACGTCCTGGACCAGCTGCCTGATTATTCTGTCTGGAGGTGGAAGGAGAGCGTTCTTTTGGTGCTGCTCACAGTGCTGCTGCACTGCCAGCAGATTTGGACGTCTGTGAGCCTCTTCTTCACACATGCTCAGTAGAAGGCTGTTCAAGTGATCACTAAGCTGGACAGGCTACAGGGTGAAAGAGCATTGTGAGAAGGAGTAGCCTATATTATTCAAATAGGAATATTGGGTTTAGAATTGTGAAGAGTATTTTTTTGAACGTTACCTAATATCAAAATAAAGGCTGAAGTCACACATTAAAGACAGTAATGATAAAATATTTATCAATAAAGCTCACCTGATTTTGAGGAAGTTGATAATCTACAGTCCAGTACAGAGTCATTCCCAGAGAGTAAACTAGCATCTAGAAACAGAACAAGCAACTTGTTATTAGTTTCCGTGCGCTCAGCAATGGGGTTTAAAATGGAGGGTCACCGTCAACAGTATGGTGTTTAGAGTAAGGAGGTGTGTATAAAGTTGTAAATATGATAATTAGGCATAACAAATCATTTTTAATGGTTTCATGAAATCTGACATTGTATTGCAACTGTAACCACTGTACTACCATTTTCTTAGCCCTCTAATGCTGCAATAAGACGTGATTAAGTCAGTGCCGCACCAACACAGTAATACACACCCTCTCCATCAGAGGTCACAAAAGGTTACCAGCTACTTCCACCTGTTCAATATTACTTCCTGTGTATGTAAACAATGCTTGCAACATGTTTGCATGGTCTTTTTATATTCACTATGAGTACGAGTTGTGTTTTCCCTGCCATTATGGCTAAGAAGGGCAAGAGTCGCCTCCACCCGCTGAGGAGACTAGGGTCCTTCGGAGTGTGCAGGACATTATTAAGGACATTTTTCGATACTGTGGTGGCCTCCGCAATTCTCTACGCTGTAGTCTGCTGGGTGGGAGGCGGTACAGAGCGGGACAGGAAGAGACTGAACAAGCTGGTTAGGAGAGCCAGCTCTGTCC
>CM075014.1:3833087-3846932 GCA_037576675.1 Pangasius sanitwongsei | reverse complement strand
GTGAGTGAGAGAGTGAGTGAGAGAGTGAGTGAGAGAGTGAGTGAGAGAGTGAGTGAGAGAGTGAGTGAGAGAGTGAGAGAGAGAGTGAGAGAGTCAGTCCCATTGTTGAAACATGCATGCATGAGGAGTCTAGCTACACTGAAAAAAAGGGAATATGTGGTCGGTCAGATTTAAGAGAATACATTACATATAGTTTACATAAAAATATTAAGTTTCTCATCAAAACGTGATTTCATTGCTTCTACTAAATTTAATTTCAATAAGTTTCTAATTACTAGTGTGTTTTCTGTAGAGTGAGTGTCATCAGTTCAGGTAGTGTTAATGTGATTCAGTTGCGTCATAAAATCGTGTAAGGATGTTAGTGCTGATAATAGGGAAGATAATAGTAGACTAGTAGAGCAGTAAACATCACTGCCTCTCTTCCCCAGTGGCCCGGCTTCAGTCCTGCACTTGCACTGGGTTGAGTGATTTTATTTGGCTTTGAAAAATATATGATCAAATCATGTTGGATGTACAAAAAACAGATTGTGTTAATGTAGCGCAGTTCATTCACATGGAACCGGTGTACGCAATTCCATTTTCCATACCGCTTATCCCGCACAGGGTTGCGGGGTAGCCTGGGGCCTATCCCTGGGACTCAGGACACGAGGCGGGGGACACCCAGGCAAGCAGTGAGCTTTAGATACCCGGGACATTCTGTCATACAGATGCATCTGATGGCACTTGTGTGACAAGTGCTGTGCAGTGCTATGCAGCTGATGGCAGTCCAGCAAAACTAGGCTTGCCTACACTGCTGGGCCAAAATGGCAAAATATGACACTTGTCTTAACAAAAATAACTGGTGAGAAAATGATCAAGAATGAAACGAATGCACTGGTGAGAGCTCGTGTGCCACCATTTGCTGGTTTCTTTTTGCTGCAGTGAACTGTTTGGGAGGGGAAAAGCTAGAAACAGGGAAATTCACTTATACAGCCCGCTTGTACACAAAGGTAAAATCATGATAAGGATTAAAATGTTTGATGTAAAATTCAAACTAACACATTTGTGAGCGTATAAAATTTTCCAAAAATAGCTTCCGGGATGTTTATTTCTTAAAAGATTAGTCATTATTTGGTGATCTGCCGCACCTGATGCAGCCCATCAACGGCCTGATAACAAGCTCGTAAATGGAGCCAGGACTGATAGAGCAGGGACAGATCTACAGTATTTGCTTAATTCCTGATAATTTGATGACCAGTGGTTTGTTATTAAGGTCATTAATATCTTAAGATTTTGCCATTTTGGGCTAAACCCCCCCCCCCCCCTTTTTTTTTTGGCTCAGGAGAGTAGTGTGTTTGTCTGATTGCATATTTTGTTTATCAGTACTTCAGGCATTTTTTTTTTAAAATTCCAATATTTCCATAAAAAAGAAAAAAAGAAACAGTTGGATGGAAATGTGATTTATGAGGTTTGGGTTGGGGAAGCCTGGGCAACCCTTTGGCCAGTGATAACTACCGCAGAGGAAAGGTGTTCTGCACTAATTAACACACTCCCCCGCAAACATGAATGATGGGGCACATCTCCAGTCAGTGCACTGGTGTTCAGTCTTAGCACACAGCATTCTGGGATGAGTAGGGACCACTGATGGTGTGTAGGAACACGCACACACACACACACACACACACACACACAGCAGCTGGCTATTCTGTAACACAGTCTGCCTCGTACTGGGTCACGAAGGACCGTGCAATAACACGGTCAAATAGAAATCATATTTTTATCACAATAGGATTTGTGATGTAATACTCATGCATATGTACATTGTTGTTGTTGCTATTATTACTTTTCATAGAAGCTTATTCACACCTTGGGGCAATTTAAAATAGTCAGTCCAGAATGTTTTTGGGAGGTGGGAGGAAACCAGGAGAACCCAAACACGCGAAGAA
This sequence comes from Pangasius sanitwongsei, assembly GCA_037576675.1. Lineage (NCBI taxonomy): Eukaryota > Metazoa > Chordata > Actinopteri > Siluriformes > Pangasiidae > Pangasius > Pangasius sanitwongsei. The sequence goes on along the minus strand of CM075014.1, from coordinate 3,845,007 downwards.
CATTCACAACTCCACACAGACGGTAACCCAAGCTCAGGATCGAACCACTGACCCTGGAGCTGTAATGCGGCAGTGACGGTGTGCCACCCATGATTACACTAATTATTGGATTTAGACAAGCCGGCTGACACACATCACATGCACTAGAGTCTCTATAATGCAATAGATATAATCGTTTTTTTTTTTTTTGGAAATATTAAATCGCTGTTCTTTGTTCCAGCCTCCACCGTTGATCACAGACAAGCAGCTGGATGAGAGGGAACACACTGTGGAGGAGTGGAAAGGTGTTGACTCGTATTACTAACTTTAGTGTTGATGAGAAATGTTGCTTGTATTCACTGGCTGAAAGGAACCTGACCTCTCACTTCATTGTCAGTGTTGCAGTATTTGTCTACAAACTGATGACATGATGATAATTAAAAAAAAAAAAAAAAGTCAAATTCATCCAGTGAGTGTTTGTTGTCCAAACTCCGTCTCCTCTGAAATCTTCTGCTCCCTCATCAGAGCTGATATATAAAGAGGTGCTGGACTGGGAGGAACGCTCGAAAAATGGTGTAATCCGCGGACAGCCGGCTTCAGTAGGTTAGTTGAACCCGTTATGTTCTGTTTTCTGTCAAAATGACCCCCTTTTGGTTCATATTAAAATGTAACTTTATGTGCTTGCCATAATGCTCATTAATAATCGTTTATAGATCCTTTAACCGACTACCAGGGCGACATAAAAGTGTTACAAAAAAATTAAGTGTTAAAAATAGTCTTTGCAAATATGAGACTATCTCACATGTGCAAACTTCAGATCATCTGCAATGGCTATACGTTTTCTTGTATTGCTTTAATATTCCTAACACTTTTGATGAGTATGTACTAGGGAATTCCAGATAAATTTTGGCATTGAAAATAATTAAACAGGACATCTATAAAGCAAAGGTCAGACCAAACATGGCTACCATTTGGTGGATATGGACCTGATCCAGCTCCTTCTACATGGGCGGAGTCATACCAAAAGTCAACGTGGTGTGTTTCAGGCTGAACAAGTGTGTTTTTCCCATGTGGTAGAGCATCTCCTGGGTTACGGTTAGGCTTAGGATTGGATCAGGTCCAGCTTTTATCCCCTGGACTTTTGATTTTGCAGCGAGGACTTTGTCCATTAAGTAGCAGTCACACCAGACGTTTTCTTACTGTTACCTAGTGCCTCATGTTAGTTGAAAGAAGTTCTGGCTGCTAATTTGAACCTCTTCATGGCTTTTTAATACGTGTTGTGTTTGGTGACTTCATAGAAAGTTGCAGTATACTGCTCTGACACTGCTGTGATACAGTTTCCGGTCTGACCTTTTGATTTTTCCTTTGTTATTCATAGCACAGGTGCAGCAGTGACCAGCGGCTCCCGGCACAACTCCACATCCTCCTCGTCCTCCGTGTCCACCGTCCTCGCGCTGTCCTCAGAGACAGAAAGCAGCTTGGAGACCTTGTTCTCCTCTTCCTCCACCGGGCCAGTCGGCTGCTGCAGTTGACCATCACCCCGTCCTCCTCGCCTCCCGTGACCTTCCTCCATCCGTTTTCAGACTGACCCGTTTCTTTTCGGTCAGGCGAAAAAGTCAGAGTAAGGTGGGAGTTTTTAAAAGGCACCTTAAGAAGCTTTTACACCAAACCAGCGTTACTTTGGTCGCTTTTTTTTTTTTTTGGGGGGGGGTGGGACTAGATTTAGTGTCAGACTGAAACTACCGCTGCATCTCCTCAATGCCATGTTGTTCATTTGTAACGGTTGTACGGTAAATTTATATTGCTTTAAATTTCAAGATTGCTGTGAGCCAAGTTTATGGCAGTTTAGCAGAATGGCACGTCGTGTTAAAGACTCAGCTCTGTCATTCTGTTACTGTTTTAGAGTCAAATACAATGCATCTTGAAATGAATTTCCAGAATATTTGTTTAATAAGCAAATATTACTTCCGAGTCTTTCTCGCATGACTCAATGCTGAGATCAGGTCATTACGCATTTATTCGGTTCTTTCACTATTTTACAAAAAAAAAAAAGATTTATAATAGGCATTTTAACATACTTATTTTGTCCTCTCTCTTCTTTTTTTTTTTTTTGGTTGATTTTGCTACAGGACTTTATAGATTAAATACATCCATACTGTACAGGTTTTGAGGTTAAAATCTAAACGTCAGTAAAGGGTAAATTAAAGGTTATATTATTATTATTATTATTATTATTATTATTAATTTTTTTGGTCTTTAGTGCTTTGTACAGCTTGGCCCTGGAATGTTGCAAGGCTCTTGTAAGGTGAACGTTATGTAGAACATTTGTGAAACCCTATTAACAGTATAGGTCATGTCTCTAAATGGCACAGTGCATTCTGGGTATTCTGTGCCTGCTAGAATGTGTCGTTTGGGCACTATCTATTGCAGGGCGTTACAGGACTTTGGGAGTGCACTGGATATTTTCCAGTAAGCTTTTAGTTAGGACTCGAAAAATACAGGAAATACAGCGCGATATCAGCGGAATGTGTGAATATCAGTATAGATAAGAAAGTGAGTTTAATTTGAAATTATATACGTACGTATATATAATCGAATTATATACTACGTATACACGTAGTGACGTATTCTGTAAGATTGTAAAAAGCTGTCTCACTCAGATATTTTGTCGGGTAACGCTTTTCATTGAGCGTCCATTAAGCGACATTATTTAATACACGTTACTCTGAACAAACCATAAACCCCAGCATTAATAATCCAATTAACGTTAACAATCAAAGTAATAACACTTGTATTAATCGATGCTATTTTTAAAAAAAATAATAGACCAAATATTCAACACGTCCGTTAACCAATGTGCTACCATCACTGAGTAAAATAAAGCCTACAGCGATGTGGGCAACATGAACATCACCTTAACGAACATGTGGCTGTTAACTGGGAGATTCAGAACGCAGGCTGAGAAGAAAGTTGTAATATTTACACCCGAGCACCAGCGTTCAGTAAGTTCGGAAACATTTCATAAAATGCTGTAAGTGTTGACATTATGCGGAGGTTTAATGGTTTGTTAATGTTGATTAAAGCTGTAAATAATGTTAGTTAAGGGAACCTTAATGAAAAAAGTTACCTTACTATTATTACTATTTCATTTTTGTATAGGTGAATGTTTTTTTTTTTTTTTTGTTTTTTTTTTTCCTTCATAAAATTCAGCACAACTCAATAACCTTGGATAACCAGCTTTCATTGCCCTTTGAGTAACTACATACCAGTTTAGTGTAATTGGCAGATCTGTGACTAGACTTGTACGCCTGCCTGTTGATGCAATGCAACCAAACCAAGCAAGTCGATGCTAAATCCTAAACCTGTATGCAATAGCAGTTTCCTTTTGGACTTGTTTTCATGTTCCTTATGAAAGTGCCTGTGTCATTCATTCTCAAACAGCTCATAAACAAGTCGAACTTCTTGGAAATTCCAGAGCAGATCACAATTGGTATGATGTATGGAGTGTCTGTTTTTTTTTTTTTTTTTTTTTTTATTGGTATGATCGATTCGAAGACTGTTGGAGTGATAGTGTGTCATGTGTACCATGATTAACGTGACAGCCTTTGATTCCGGTAGGATAGTTTTAGCAGGATGTATAAAAGTAGTCAAACCGTAAATGTTCGTGAATGACAGTCAAATGTACAGTGTTTGGAGCTCAGAGTAAAGCTAATGTTGATGCGGCGGTGATGGTCCTTGACACGGTGTTATAGAATGTAAAATGTCACGTTACGGAGGGTTTCTGTATGTGGTGACTGGCAGGAAGCTGAGTAGGAGATAATGCTGAATGGCCGGCCAACAAAATTTTATGACTCTCTAATCATGTTACAGCACAGGTTTCTACACGTTTGCAGTTAGCTTTTCGTTTCTTTGTTGTATTTTTCGTTCGAAGTGCTCTTATATTTCTTTGGCCTTCTTTCTGAAAGGCAGCATCTGACGAATTTTTTGATGAAATGTCATCTTTTGATGAATTTGCTTTTCTTTTACTTCTTCAAATGTGATTACAATTCTATCACATTACAATGACATTATAATTCTAATTAAAAGTACACATTGATCAACTACCTCACTCCAAATTTCTACAACTTCTTGGATATTTAGCTGCCCATTAGGTGTCCAGGATGTGTTAATACAAATTCCATTATTTATTTATTTGAAAGTTTGTCAATAGTTAAAAAAAAAAAACGTCTAGTTTTGTACAGTATGTATATTTCACGTAGAAGTAAAAGGACTGTAATGTAAATTTTTGTTCTTTTTTTTTTTTTCCTTTTCTTTTCTTTTTTTTTTTTTTTTTTAAACAGTTCATGTGCAATACCCTCTGCTCTGTGTGCTTACTTGTAAGTGTATCTAGCTACAGTATGTTAGCTGTATGTTCCCAAAGGTAGAGAAATGTTAGGTACTGTCAATTCAGTTCAGTTTAATTCAGCTAAAGAAAATGCAATGCTAAATTCATGAATTTGGATCTTTATTTTTAATTAAGTTCTCTGTGACTCAAGTTCATTTGTGTCACAAAAACTGATGATCTGGAACTAGACAGAGGTGTATGATTTACATGGCCAATGGATCATTCTAGTAAGGCTGAAAGACATTTAAAAAAAAAAAAATCCCTAAAAGCCTACTTGTGTAAGCTGATCTGTAATCTTTGCTAGCAATACTGGCAATGCAAAATCCTTACTCTGTGTGCTCCTTCGTGCATACAGACTATCAGAAGTGCACTACTAGAATAAATGCACTGGGATCTCACCAAGCCGATGTTAAAACATGTACTGCAAATAAATACTTCTGTTGGAATTCTGCTTCTGTTTGTCTGATGCTGTAGCTCCTGAAACACAGAAACACAGTGGCTTAGCAGAACCTTTCTAAAAGCTCATCCCCTATATCTTCACTTACAGGCTTCTGGTTTCTCTGTGATATCTGGCTACACATACACGCCATCACATTTTATCACATCACACAATTTGTGATTTGTCCATTAAGAAAAAAAAACCCACCTGTAAATTATTCTCTTTTCCAGTTTTCCATTTAATTGCACATATTTGTGTACAGATACATAGCACCACATAAACTGTACAGTGATTCAAAAAATATGAATAACACTTGAGTACACTGAGATGGATTCTTATGACATCCTAATATGCTTGACAGTCATGAAATACTTGTTTGAACCGTATCCAGAAATAGACTTCAGTGTAAGGAGCTAGTGAAGCCAGAGGAACGCTCTGTAATTTGGTCAATTAAACCAACAGATATTAGAAGCATGAGACATACTGGGTGCAAATCAACAAAACATCGATTTCAGATACGGCCGTGTATCCTTTACCAGTTCCAGTTGTGATACAGATTTATAAACATTGCTCCTTCATCAAGTATAACAAAACGAGATGTAACACAACTTTCATGGGTGTTTTGGTTACTAAAATATTACTTCAGTGCGTGATTTGGACACATCCAACACGAAATATACACAGCGCATCCCTGTAACGATTTTACACACTATAAAATCAATTCAAAATTCCAATGAACCAACCAGCACAGTGAACACATTCTTATAACATTATATTAACCTCTAATCACGTTCTTAAATATCATAAAATCTGAGAATAACCATTTCCCATGTATGATGTGTTTTGTAATGTGACTTTTCATAACTTTTCACAAGTCCTTTCATTTTAATATAGTACACCACATGAAATGTTTCCAATATTTAATACAACACTAGAAACTATTCGAGTCAAGCAAGCCAGGTGATAGTTTTTCAACACAAAACCTCCACAAAGGCACTGTCATTACAATTCTTTTTTTTTTTTTCTAGGGCAGAGGTAACACTTTATGTTCCCAAACCAAATAATGCCAGCAGTTTATACAGGCTTTGGTTGTAAATGGTCTTGTTGCATTAGTTGGCAAACTGTCTCTTTACCTGGACTAAGAGCCAAACAAAACAGCTGTAAGTGTAAACAACTGGCTAATTAGCCTAATATTACTGGTAGGAACTGACTACCCTAACATCCACAGTGATATGTTGTAGGCCTTGTTGAATAAAGCCTTGTGTCCATCCCTACATATTCTGTCATCCTTTAGGTCCCGGTCAAGACAATCAAGTAACATGAGGTTAGAGAAATAATCATGGAATAAACATAGAATTTCAGTCCACACACTTCTAGAGACCTGAGGAAATGCAGAGACAGAACTGCCCAGTTTCCACAGACTGGTTTGTGGATGATTTCCATCATGTCCTAAAAACATAGAAACTAAATGTCACTTGTTCTAGTTCCAAGAGCCAGGTCCCCGAGTGTAGAGAAGAAGTCCTCCATTTCTTTTTCCAGGAGCCGATTACGGTTTTCGGCATCCTCCCGGGCCCTCTCGGAGTTCCTCAGTTTGATTTCCAGCATTCTTTGTTTCTTTCTTTCCTGCTCCATGTCATGTTCTAATCTTTCCATCTGGGCACGGAGCAGTGCACTTGACTCTTCCAGCCTGCAGAGTGGAAAATAAGGAATCAAGGAAACTTTGGCACAATAGGTCCTTTATAAAGACAAGAAATGTATTTTAAAAAAACCCCTCTTAATTAGACATACAGTTAAAGATGACTCTTTAAAAGTGTAAGACTTACTTGTTGATTCTGGTTTCATAAACCAGTTTCTGACTCTTCAGTTCCTCTTTCAGTGCTCCTACCACACTGACCAGTGACGAGGAGCTTTCATCAGTGTCCTCGGCCATGACTGTGATGACTGGCACTATACTGTGTAAATTGGTGTCACTGTTGCAGGTTGACACCATGTTGCCACTAGCATCCTCTTGATCTATGTAGTTTACTTCATCCACAGTCGGTTCCGGATCTACAGAATTTTCATCTGACTCTGTCCTGGTGTCTGCCTCTAAGTTGTCACTCCCTGACACTGAGATCTCGCAAGATAAGGTGGACCACTGAGTGCTGTCTACACTTGGAAGACTCCCAGGGCTTGAAGAGTACGTGACATTGTCATAGGTTGACAGTCTTTGGGATGACCCAGAATCCTTTGCGCGCTCACCTGTAGAAGTACGACGGTGCCCTCTCAATGACGAGAGTCCATTCATGAGCCAGTTTCCACTGGAGGCATTGGTCACATCTGCTGATGGACCGGCAGTTTTGGCAGGTTGTGGTCGTGGTGAGGAACCTTTGAAAGTATATTTCCAGGAAGGTAAAGTTTTGGCTTGCTTGCTTGGACTGATGGCTGTCTCAGATTTTCCTTGAGAGGCTGATTTAGGAGATGGGCCTGCTGGGATACCATCCAGGGATGAGGTACTGCTGCTGCTGGGGTTGTCACTAGTGTTGGGGTTCTTCCCAGGAGGTGTTAGGCTTTGGAGATCTTCTTCAGAGATCCAGCCAACAAGGTTGGACTGCTGGTGGTGCTGGCACTGAGATCTCACCTCCATGGAGACTTCAGGTGCTTCAAACTCCTGATCAGGATACAGCTGATCATGCTTGCTGATGAGTACAGTCATGAGATGCTGGACCAGGGAGGTTCCTGCCAAATGTAATGAGAAAATAACTAAGAAGCTTTACTTCCACACTCTCAAAGTAGAAAATACTCCAAACTGTGGTCTGAAATGCAAAGACTTTAGTGCAATGTCTGTCATCAGATCAAATTTAATCCAGACATACACAATTAAAGAGGTAATGAATTTAGTTTTTGCATTGATGACCAAAACATACCTTCCATGATAGCTACTGGGTCCTCCATTTTAGGACGAAGAATGTTTGGTCCAAACACAGTGGCCAAGTTCTGTACACTCATTTTGTTTTCACCAGAGTGTGACTGTACTTCATCGAGGAACCTAAAAGTTCAGACACAAGAAATATTGTACTAGGCTGGGTGAAAATTGGATTCAGTATTGTAGGTAGCTCCTACAGCCTGTACTATGGACATACTTGCAAATATATTTTAAGAGGTTGTAGTTAGCAGACGGAAGTGTCTTCACTTGCTGCCCTAATTCTTGTAGTCCCTGTGAATAGTGGTGACACAGAAGGTAAACATGCAGCCTTGATAAAGACTATGTTGCATCACAAGGCTAATTCCACCACAGTAGTTGGGGTAGCATTGTGTACATAATACCACAAATGTCCATGCTTTGCAGCTACTTGTTTTTCTAAAGGGGATAGTGCTAGCAGATCATTGCTGACAATTACTTACCTCCTCTTCATCTTTGGCCAAAAGCTGAGCACAATTAAGAAAATCCTCATACTTGCAGAAGGGAATGACTGGCTCAGGCAGCTCTCTGAGGTAGAGCTTCAGCAGGGAAGCCACAGTGTGGACATCAGTGTTACTACAAATGGTTAAAGTGTTAGTCATGGTTTATGAACATTAGTCATGATAGTTCATTCATTCATCCATCTTAAGTAACCATTTTATCACGATCTGGGTCGTGAACACTGGGTCAAGAACACTGGGTATGAGGAGGAAATACACCCAGATTGAGACACCAGTCCATTGCAAGACACTATGGACACACCCACTCACACTCTTAATCATACCTATGGGTAACTTAGCATAGCCAATCCAACTGCTGGTATGTTTTTTGGAATGTTTAAGGAAACTAGATAACCTGGAGGAAACCATGTGGACACGGGGGAGAACATGCGAAACTCCACACAGACAATAACCCATAATCAGGATCTAACCAGGGACCACCAGTTATTATAGTCAATATCACAAATATCATAAAAATGGCAGTTAATTGGTTAATCCCCTCTTCTTCATAATACATCCCATTAACACAGGCCATATTTTTTCCATGTTATTGCAAACCAATTGTAACATTTATTTTCAAATACCCAACATTTCTTCATGTCACTGGTGGTATAAACTTTATTTAGAGATACTGATGCACAAATCCTGACACAAAAAAGAGATATTGACACAAAAATCCTGTACCTGTCAAACTGAGGTTTCTCTCCACAGTCAAAAGCATCCTGAAGCTCTTTGACCAGGTTGGCCTGGCCTGGCATCCTGAAGAGACCCTCCTCATCAAGTCCTCGCTCCCGAATAAAATTCACACACTGCTCGACTAAAAGTGGGGCAAGTCGCACACCAAATTTCTTTTCGTACTGAACTGTGTCCTCCAGGCCTTGTCCAAAAATGCCTATCAAAAGTAGTATATAACAGAAGACAGCTTATGCTATTACATTTGCAGTTAAATGTAAAGAAATAAAGACACTTCAGTACTCATGCACAACTGGAATATTTGGCTAAGACAGACACGTAAAGTCTTTAGGATATTATGTTTCTGTAACACAAATATAATATAAGGCCTCATCTAAATAGCGTTTGACGGCATTTGAAAAATCCTGCCAAAAACCTGCTCTTCTCCAGCCGAAGTCCAGACCACACTTCTGATGAAACAGCGGGTGTGCAGCACAAACACAGTTGTCATATACGGGGCAAAAATCATAGTAGTTCAAAGAGGAACATGAGCTACAAAACAACACTCGTTTTTCCGGGACAAAAAACGGCATATTTTTGATTTTCTTGAACATCTGGTCATTGGTATCCCATTCCAGTGTGTCGCATGGTGCTCGTCTCGACGAGTGCGATAGAAATAGCACGCAGGCACGCTGGCAGAGTCTGTCCTATCAAAGCTTAAAAGCAGACGGAACGTTTTAAAAAGACAAAATAACCAAAAAAATGGATTAGAGATTTAGTCCTGATTATGTAACACCAGTTTATTCCTTTGAGGAATATCGGTGGCTGGCTAATGAACACCATGGTGTCAGTGCTATTTCTGTAAATGGGGAAGTCAGAAACATTCCTGACACTCGATGGTAAGAGAATATCTCTCTAGTCCTGCTTGGAACGTGTGCTATATTTAGTCTACATGAACTCTACATTTTAATGTAGTATTATTATTATTATTGTAGTAGGTCTACAAGTCCAGAGCCATGGGAATTATAAGCATAGTTAAAATGGGAGCAAATGCTCAGTCACAGTCTTCACTTATGTTTTAACTGCAAGCAGCAGCATTTGATTATTATTATTTGATAAGCACATACAAGCACAGGTGGTGTATTGTTTTGGTGTTTCTCTCTGTTCTTATTGACTGTGTAACTGTGAGAGAAACAGGATGTTTCTGCTGTCTATGAGGTTGAAGGCAGCTTAGAGGAGCCTCCGTGCTGACTTTCTGATTTATTATGTTTTATTGCTTGACTATGGCAGGGTAAAAGAAGGGATTCCACAATGGTAGAGATACGAGGGAGTTTTTCAACTTCTAAAAATGTTATTTTACGAAGTAGTGTGGGATGGATACGGATGGAAGATCCTCAGTGAGAAATTTGCATTGAATGACTACTGAAAACCTAGGGATTTTAATAACTGTAATGCACAATTCAAACACATGACGTTTTCCAAAAGCCCAGGTACTGTCAAGTTCACCATGGACAATTTTTCTCTCCTTAGTTGCCAAGCATTATATGTTGTTTTGTTACTATATGTTGTTGTATTTGCACCATGATTAGTTTTGGTTTTCCTGTTGAATTTCTCTTGCCTTGCCCTGTCTTTCCACAGTCTAGTCCTTTGTTTTAGTTTTTTTTTCTAGTTTTTGGTTCTTTTTCTGTCTTTTCTTTGTTTTATAGTTGTTTTTTTCATTAGAGACTGTCTGTGCTTGCATCCGACTCCGTGGATTTTGTGACGTGTACTTCAGTTTCCACTGAAGAAACTGCTGCAATTTAACTTCCATGGCTGCTTGGTTCCTTTTTAGCTCCTGATCCAATATAGGCACTTTTCTGCAGATCAGAATGATACACACACTCTCCGTCATGAATATCAAACAGTGCAAGATTATGTGTGCACAAGCTTTAGAGCCCACTCTACCAGGTTAAAGCCAGAAATAAGTATTTACTGTCGAAAAATCAATAACAATTCATTTATGTAAATTAGTTTTGCTCATTTCATTCCACATTTCATTAAAAGTTTAAAAGTGTGCATACACACACATGTGAGAGTATGAGTACAACATGCACATTTACACCAAGTTTACTTTTTGTAAATCTCAGTGTTACTGGGGCGGAGCTTGTAGTTTAAATCCGAGGTGGCTGTAAGAAATTTTCTTTTTATCTGACCCTGAGAGATGTGGTTATGATGAAACACGACTCAACCTCATGGTGCAGTTATAAAGGCAGGGTTGTGATCAGGTAAGCTGGTTACCCTGGATACCTCCTATTTATATTTACCTCCTCCTAACGGGGCCCATATGACTCGTCTGAGCGCCTTCACCCAGTCGTCCATATCATTCTGGGAGTTGGCCATGAGTAAAAAGGTCTCATGGCTCACAGGCGTCTTGTCTTTTTCGCCAGCTGCACCTGGGAAACAGATTAAAACAGAATACGTTTGAATGGCAGTACACCTATTATATTTTACTTTTACTTACACTGGTTTTGAGGTTTGAGAGGTTTAACAAATGAACAATTCGCTTTTTCTAACTTACTTCATTTTAATCCACTTGGTGTGTCACCTTTAATCTGTCATAATCTGAACAGTGCATTTTAATTGTCCTTTTTTATTTTTGGCTAATGATGCATTAAAAAGTGCTCTTTATTGCTTCCATACATCATCAATCACACATCCAATGTTCAAAGAAAGAATCAATTTATCAAAGAAACATCCATATTGTCTGATAATCACACTAAAACAATAAGAAATAAAAAAAAGTAGCCTAAGTGTGGAGCTGATTGTATACACATGTACATTAATAGCAGGTTGATGTATCACCAGCAGATGGCTCTGCTCTCCATGCAAAAGGTTGCAACAGTAAACTGACAGTATAATAAACTTACAGTATATTATAATTACAGTATAATCTATCTATCTATCTATCTATCTATCTATCTATCTATCTATCTATCTATCTATCATTTGAAAAACTTTTATTCTTG
>CM075014.1:3744178-3818799 GCA_037576675.1 Pangasius sanitwongsei | reverse complement strand
CTATCTATCTATATATATATATATATATATATATATATATATATATATATATATATATATATATATATATATATAAAACATTATTATTCCTGTATTCCTGTTATCCCTGGGGAAATAGGTCATGGTTAAATGGAGACTAAAAAAAATGAAATTAAATCAAAATTTGTTTGCCTTTACATAAAATAGGGTTGTCAATAATTTTGGCACATATTAATTCTAGCATTCAAGTGGAATTCATTGATGATTAAAATATTTATAATTTTTTTTTTAAAGTCCAAACTAGTCTGTGAAAGTTGTATTTTGCTGTAAATGTGTAAATGCTGCTCAGCTTTATAAATCATCAAATGTATTATATGTTACCTTCTTCAAGGACTTCTTCGTCCTTGACTATGTTTATCTTCAGGTTGCATTTTAGAGTGCCAGTAGTCATTACAACTGAAAATTACTTAAAATATTTTGTTTTTAACTTGCTAGAAAAGCAGAGTTAACTCAAACCTCATATATTTGATCTTTGGCATTAAAGCACATGAACTGTTTAAACACGTGTCTGTTTTGACTGAGAGCCATTTAGAAAAGACACAACAAATCCACAGACATCAACACACTTTCAAGATTGCAGCTCATGTAATTGTAGGACTATGTACATACATATAGGTTAGGAATAATAGATTATAGACCGAAGTAGTTTATAAATTGATATTATTTTTAATTCATTTTTAATTAACACAACAAAAAAAAACTGCACTGAATCATTAGAATTTCCATAAATTCTTCTCATTTCATTTACTGAAACATGGTAGACATTTACCCTGATCTAAAGTGATAGGAATACACGTTGAAAAGGTTATATTAATTTAATTTAAATTAAATTTCATATTACAATTGCTAACAATGATTCATCAATTACCAAATTAATTTTTTAGAGGTATGAATTTTTTCTTCATACCTCTCCTGCACAAATACACAGCTTATTATTTCATTTCCAGAAAAATACAACTACCAAAACACCACAAACACATCCAAAATTGAAACCAGGCACTGGATTAGTGGCATGATATTCCTGCATAGAGTGCATTGTTTGTACCTCTGTGACCCCGAACATTTACTGTGGCCCGTTTATTTAGTTCAATATACTATTGTATTGTAATTTTCCATATAAATCTCCTACCCATTAGTTTTGAAGCAAAGTATATATACATTTGCAAATTATGTTGTGGAAATACATACTGTGGTATTGCTGGTGGTAGAAAACTGTTGAAAAGGTATGCAATAATTTTGAAGACACTGAAAGCATTTTGTGTCAAAATGCTAAAAAAAAAAAGTGTTTAGTCCACATAGAGCACTGTTGTGCTAACTGTGTGGACAGGTTTGAAAACATGAACATGGTAGTGATTAATGTGACTAGCATATAATTGTTGATATATGAAGAGACATTTATTTATTATTTTTGGAAGGAGTCTCCAGTGTCAGCACTATGTAACAGTCAGAGGCAAACTTGTAACATTAACATTCTTTTCAGACACAGAAGAGTCTTCAGCACAGAGGGCTGGGAACGACTGTTTATAGCTGCTATAACATAAGTAAGAACAGGAATTAGCTTGGTTTCTGGCTGCTACACAATATTAAACAAACTATAAATGTATAAATTGCTTTTGTTGGTATAATGCAGTGATAAATATAAGTGGAATAAAATACTTCAGGATGTGCTGTTATAGGAACATAATAATCTTTGGGGTTGTAACAATAACTTATGTGTATATATATATATATATGTGTGTGTGTGTGCGTACATGTGTGTGTGTGTGTGTGTGTGTGCATGACAACTCTGTGTACATTGTAGTTGCTTGTATGTGAAAGGTGATCCGGATCTCTTGGGAGTACATTTCACCCTTTGTCTCACTTTCAGGTTTGTGTGTCAGTGGATTTGGACAATCTGGTTTCTTCTTTCTGCAACTGAGGAATCCATTACAAGGTCTCCTTATTTTCCCCATGCTCCATCTCTCATCTCCTCTGGTCAAAACAACTCAAATGGAAAACGTGACGATGGAAACGAGTAAATGGGACATTGTTTGGGCCCGTGGAACAGAATCAAGCAAATCTGACTGTCCACTTATCCTAATAAATATGTACTAAAGTAAGACGAATGAAAAAAAAATCCATGACCTAATTTAAGCAAAATAAATACCAAAGGCTCTTTCCATTTCACAAATAGATGCTTAGGTGCTTAGACATAAGTCTATAATAACTGTAGGACCTGAGCCTCAGTATAGATATGTTTTTTTTTTTTTAATTAAGAGTTCACCTGATAGGCTTTCTTTTAAAAACAAGGAATTATGTGTTATTTCATATGTATCAATCTTAACATAACTATGCAAAGGGCCACATTTTGGTCTTTGTCCACAACTGTGAATGTGGAAAATATACATTATAATATATGGTCATTTGTAAGCAAGTCACTGTTAAAAGCATGTGTGTTCATAGTCTCATAGTGTTACTGTCAAAAACCAATTTGTGTGTTGGCTTGGTGCAACTTTCCAGTGCCACTTAAATTTACATGAATTGACTTAAGTTCCCAAGTTGTTAAATACTATATTTCATGTCAGCCTTTATATGACTCCTGTAATTTACATCCATGAGGCCTTCTTGTACTGCTTGACATTATGCTTACTCTTTTTGACTAAAGATGTAGGCTTGTAGAGAACTAAAACTAAATTTGTCTTTGAGACATCTAGTGGAAAGTTGGTAGCTAGAGCTTAGGGTCAGTTTATTTAGTCAGTAGAAGGATGTGGATTTTACATGCTTTTCTTTGTAACGCCCTTTCATTAAGTAGTGCACAGGACAGAGCCTTCATCCACATGCTTTATTACTGTTCGGTGTCATGTAATTACATTAGCCTAAATTGAAAGATTTTATTTTTAAATAACTGAATCGTTGCCCATTCATCTACTTCTGTTCCATCATTCATCTACTACTGTTCTTTACTCTGGAAGGGATCTGTTTCTTGAGTTGTTTCTTGAACTTTCTGTAGGCTGATTTACGACCATCTTGCTCCATTTCCTGAAATATCATGCAGCCATTCTGTCATGCTGATGTCAGATCTTGGAAGAGACTGTTGCAGAATGTACCATTCATTATGTAAGGAATAAAACACAACAGGATGTGCTGTTATAGGAAAACGATCCACAGCAGGGCGGTCTGAGGCCATTATTACCCTGAAGAGGATTATGTTCCCTATAATAGCATGTCTTGAAGTTTTTAATTTCTCTTAAACTACAGCGATTTGCCAACTATTACAATTTTTAATTTATTAATGAACAACTTTTTAACCATTTCAGGTTACATTTGGTGTTGTGGAATATCCATGAGGCAAGTTAGTTCTTGTTATCAGTAACATTATAGCAGCTATAAACAGCCATTCCCTCACCAGCCTCTCTCTCTCTCTCTCTTTCACACCACATACATTCGCAGTTATACAACTGCATAATTGTAAATGGACCCAACTTGTATATTAATGTAAGTACTAAAATGTTTAATATTTAAATATTTATTCAAACATATAAAATATAAAATATTTATTAAAACTTATTTAATATTTAATGAGGAATGATACGTGAAAACAGTTACCAATGGCATTTTGTTTACAAAAGCCAATGTCAGGTTTGGAATTAGCAGAAAAAATTGCCTAGAAATGTTATATATGTTTGTCATGATCTTATAATGAGAAATGCTAGATAAATGTAACTGTATTCAAGAAATTGATAGAATTTTCTGCATTTGTTGTGGTTTTGGCAATGAATCAAACATGGCCATTTGTTGTTTTTTTTTTAAACTTTATAAAAAAAAAACAATAGATATAAGAAACAATACATACAGGACACATATAAGGTATACATTAACCAGTTAACCTGGTTACCATGTCAACATGTTTACACAAATTGCACAATCTTTTATTCTTTTATAAAACTTTTTCAGTATGCTCATGTAAGCGTGTGACTGGAAAGAGAGAATCAATGCAGCGTGTTCTGTTTGTGTGAGCTGAGGATGGCCTTGTTGTGCTGAATTCACAGCTGGTACTTATTAGTGGTGTACACAGTGGTCTCCCATTATGCTCAGTGTGGTTTGGAGGAGTGTTTCATTTTCACAGTTAAATAACTTTCCCAGACAAAGATTTGTTATAATGTCAGTATCTTTTTCTAAATGGAAGGGTTAATGACATCCCATAATTCTGTGCAACATGAATGTTTCCATGTTGGTTTCTGCTTGTTTGGAACATGAGGCTTTTCCAGAGTTGAGTCCAAAGGACTAATAAAATATATTTAATAAAAATAATAAACATGGAAAATGATGCAGATGAGTTCCAGTTAAGCTGCTCAGGAATAGTGGTTGTCCACTTCCATCTGCCAATCCCAAAGGTTTCAAATGACTATTGCTGTCTGTAATGGACGGTTATAATAGATATTTATGCAAAAGTTCTTATCGTGGTTTATTGTGTGTGATATGTTTTTTTTAATTATACTGTGCAATAGGCCAAATCTCGTCTGCTCACACTCATCACAGTCATGAAGTTGCATTAGAGTACAATGCTACAATACTGTAGACGCTTAGAAAAAAGGGTACTAAACGGTGCCTTTCCTGTTTGCTGAGGTGATACCCTCAGTTGTACACCTTTTGTACCTCTACTGTGTACTTTTTCCTAGAAAGGTGCATGTAGTGCACCTTAAAACTTTACTCTAAAAGGCAATTACAGTCCAGTTATGTACCTTAAATCTTTTTAAAGGTACATTATATCCACATTTCCAGGTAAAAACAATAAAGATATCACCCCAGTGGCAAGAAAAGTACCCTGTTTGTTTTTAGAGTGTATCGTTTTATACTGTCATAGGTTACGACTATGTTACATGTGTTGTGTTATGTTGTTGCATATACACAGATTTTCAAGATTGCCAGCTCCACCCATTTACTACCAAGTAAACTGGCTTCATGGTGTGCGTATATACATATATACAGGTTTTATTAGGAATTACATAATGTAGATGTATGTTGAACGGCAAGTAAGGAGATTTTGATTCTGTTCTCTAAACACTGGTGGATACAGATAGGAAGGTTATCATTATCATTTCAGTCAGTATTTTGCTCATACATTAGCTTAGCATGCACTAAAGAGATAAACATAATGTAGCATACAGTGATTAAAGCAAACACGATTTTTCAGTATTTTGCTCATGTCTGGTTCTCCAGCTCCAACTAGCAATCAAGGTCGACCTTGGATCACTAATTTGTGCATAACCAGAGCAGGGAGTTGATCTTGGCACACAGATGAAAGGGGACCTCTGATAAGAGGAGTAGTTACAGGGGAGTCTATGGCTAAAAATGGCTGTTTATACAGCTAGGAGATGTGTCAGACAAAACACAGTGGAATGTTCTTCACCACTGTCTGTGTCATCAGTCGGCCCAGCGTCTTGTGTAGCAGTCTATATGCAGAGTGTTTGAGTTTTTCAATAATAAAAATAATAAGACACAATATGAACAAAGAATTACAATTCAACACTATGTTACAAATCTGGTATCAGGTACGTTTACTAGACATTGTCAGTAATATTGAGCATTATAAATAATCAATAATAACGCAAAATAATTTCATCCTACACCATTTTGTCTTCAAAAAGGATTTGGGCATACACAGTTCCTGTCTTTGAAGTTTTGGCATCTGGCAGAGGTTTAACCAGTTCAAGTTCTGCATAAGTTAAACTCTCCTCTGCAATCTTTGGCTGTAAGATCAGAGAAATCTTGATGTCATCAACAAACCAATAACTATGAACCTGGTATATTGCTTATATTCTTTATCTAAGGAATTAAGCACCACACAGAGTTTTGTTAAAGTTGATTATTTTCCTGTAACAGAATACCCTGTGGTGGTTTCTTCCTCTTATAGCACAGCAATTTGATAGCAATTCCATTATATTTTATAAGAACGACAAGTACTTTTTGTCCACTTATAGTTACATTTAATGTTGTTGAACATTGGTGAGACAACTTAGTTGCTATTATCACTTATGTTATAGCAGCTATAAACTGTATTCACCTCATCAGCCCTTTTTTTTCTTTCTCTTGTAGTTAATATGGCCAAAAATGCAGTTTTTGTCATAACCACAGGCAGTGGCTAGTTGCCATGGTAACCTGGAAAGCTTTGCTGTGGCTGCTCTATGCTTAGCTAGCCAACACCACATGATAAACTCAATGACATTCCATAAAATCAATGACACATGAGTGAATAAATAACATGAAGCAGCATTACTGTTACCAATCCAAAGTTGATTATTTTCCAGTAACGGCACATTTGCCAACGATTACAACATAACAGCATGTTTTTAATGTGTTTGTTATTAGATTATGTGATGCTTCCTCATACAATTATACCATCCCTGTGATGAAGCTGGTGTTATAGAAATGATAATGCATTACAATGAGCACTTTAGCCTTGTTATTGAAGGTTAATCAACACTCTCTGATTTGAGAGTTTAGTGGTGCTGTGGTATAATAATTATTAATATATTGATAATTAAGATAAAGATATATCGGGTTCTTCTAAAGAAATGGGCCATCCATTGCTAGTAAAGAGAAGATGAGGGTTAGCCACCCTTGGTGAACTTACCAAAATGATCTTTCTTGGTTGAGGTTTTAAAAGTTTTGGCTTTCTCAGTCTGTCAGCAATGGGTGCTGGGAAATAAAATATTGGTGAAATTATGAGTAATTAAAAGTGTAAGACAGTCTTCGGTCATAAATTAAAGCCTTTAAGTAATAAATTGAGAGAGAGAAGTGGCACTTTTACCTTTAGCTGGGATCTCTGGTGGCTCCTCCACCTGTTCTACTTTTTTCTTCATCTTGTAATTCTTTTGCTTCTTGGGAAGAGCTGGAGATAAGCTAACAACACTCGTGACTGTTTCTCCAGAACTGAGCAGAGACAAGATTTAGTTTAACAATCATGGCTAGCGAGCTTCCACTAACACAGCATGGCTTTTTTTTTTATTATTAAACAGACTCACCTGTTTTGGGGACTCTTCACCAAATGATAATTTTCTGAACAAACAAAAGCCAAAAAAACATTTAAGTTAATTAAATTAATCACAAAATTCTTTCAGAAGTTGTGAGTTAGCAAAATAGCAGTATAAAAACAGGATGAATGTTTGTCTTTTTTTTTTTTTTTTGCTATATCATGGCATCTGCATTCTTAAACCACAAATGACACAGAATCATTAGTTTTTGCTCAAAACAAGAGCAGCTTGTAAATTTGTGCCCCCTGCTCCTTGTGAAGTGAACTGCAATAAAACATTGACAAGGTTTTACTTCTGCTCCCTAACAAACCCAACCCCCTCCGTGAAATTACGGATTGCAGGGACGGCCCAACTTATGAATATAAACAATGATTTACATACATATGGAACTGGAAACTGATCAAGACATAGTCCACCAACTTATCTGTTTATATAGAAATAAAATGTCTTTTTTAAAATTTATTTAAACATGCTATGATACCTGAAAGCTAAACTGTACTTTGCCTTTTGCAAACATTCAATTTTGCCACAAAATTAGATCTTGCTATTATGGGCTACATTCTCCAAACAATTTTTGTATTGTAAAATTTGTTCTTACTTCTGCAAAGCAATTGAAACAACTCTGGGGCTAAGGGTATACTGTAAAAAATTGCTGTGAATTTTATTGTAATTTATTGGCAACTTGGGTTGCCAGGTATATACTGTAAAATTTACAAAATACTGTAATGTTTTATGTTGTATAAAATAACACATAACCCAATAAACATGCACATTTGGCTGACGCAGGATAGAACTGAGCTTAAGGGCCTTGCCTAACCATGACAGCTTGGCAGGACTGGGCTTTGAACACATAACCTTATGAGCTGTGACGCAAAGCTTTAACCACTGAATCATCACAACTAAACAACAATACCACAACTAGCTTGCATAGATTCAACTACTTCTACCACTGAATTAACTCCACTAAAAGATTGCATTGAATCAGTGCAAGCTAGTTGAGCTAGTTGTGGTGCCTCAAAGGTTAAGGTTTTATGTCACAGATAAGAAGGTTGTGTGTTCAAATCCCAGCACCACCAAACTACATTGACTGGGTCCTTGAGCAAGACTCTTCAGCTCAGCTTTATCCTGCATCAACCGAATGAGCAAATGTACTGGGATATGTGATATTTTATACTATGTATGATATTACAGTACTTTACTGTAAATATGTTGTTTATTGTAAATTTATTGACAACCCTGGTTCTACACGATGACATGCTTTCTTAAAAACACCACCAACAATAAATATCATTGACATCTAGGACATAGCTGAGATACTGTAGGGTAAATTGCTAGATAGCAAAAAGGTTCTGTCTATAACACCAAAAGACCCCTCCAGTTTAGTGCTAAGCTGTGAAAGGTATATCTATGCAATGAAATGTGTGTAACAGTTATGGTTCCATAAACCACTGAACTGCATTTAATGCCCTGACAAAAGCCAGGCTGCCAAATTATAGTTATTAACTGTATCATTATTGTAGTGTAGCTTTTATCATTACGAATAAAGTTAGCAATCTTGGTTTGAAAGCATAGTTTGTACAGAGTTAATTATTGTAGCATAGACTGTACATTATCTAAAAGAGCCGATGATTACAGCGTTTAATCATAGTGTCGACAAAGTAGCAACAAAACATATGGTGCACATCTCATAGAGACTTAGAGTGGAATATATGCGGCCACATTAACCAACAAATTAGGCCTGATGAGTCACTAGGTTTCTGTAAGTAGGAAGATGTTTATCAATGTAGGTCATATCATTGACAAAATTATCAGTGTTTATCAGCATTTCCATGCAAAAAATATGCATTTGTGACAGGCAAGAAACTCTTTTAAGACTTTATCTTAATCGAATTGCCCTCGGTGCCATAAATAAAAGAAAAAACTGAGTACAGTGTACTCTTCATGCCCAAATTGTCCTGCTTTCACATACAGGCAATAACAAACACAACAGGGCTCATGGCCCTGAAATTTCAAGAAAGCCACATTTCCATGTTATTTGTCACAAATTCCCCCTCTCAGCGTGTGGTGTGGTTCTGACAGACGAGCGCTGCAGTTCATGCTGTTTTGTTTTGAGTTCACTCTATGTGATTTTGTTTATGACATGCTTTTGTTTTGGTTATAGTCTGTTTTATTTTTGTTGTTGTTGGTGGTATTACTATTATTACTGGTATTATGATATACGGTACGCTATTATTATTATTATTATTAGTGGTGGTAGTGATAGTAGTAGTGGTGGTGGTGGTAGTAGTGATAGTGGTGGTAGTAGTAGTAGTAGCAACAGTAGTGGTGGTTGCATTTGTAGTAGTAGTGGTGTTGGTGGTGGTGGTAGTAGTAGTAGTAGTAGCAGCAGTAGCGGTGGTGGTATTAGTAGTAGTGGTGGTGGCGGTTGTGGTAGTAGTAGTAGTAGCAACAGTAGTGGTGGTTGCATTTGTAGTAGTAGTGGTGTTGGTGGTGGTAGTAGTAGCAGCAGTAGTGGTGGTGGTATTAGTAGTAGTGGTGGTAGTAGTAGTTGTAGTAGTTGTAGTAGTAGCAATAGGCACGGGCTGTCAAACTGATTTTATTTTTTGTTCACAACCATTACACCCCAATTAACCACAGCACTAATGTATTTTTGGCTAACTTGTCCAGGAGAAGAAAAATACAACTTTTCTGTCTATTTTGATGCTCTCTGAACTTTTCATGGCTCTCCTACTGTATTGATGCTAGTTTCACTTCTTGGTGCATTTCCCAGGAATTTTGATAAAGAAGGAATTGTGACCACTGTGGCATAGCTTTCTGTCAGGTATAGGAAAGGCTCTGCCAGGCTCTGTTGATGCAAATCAGTTTTTCTATGGTGCTTTTGAAATCATATGATAATTATAAATCTAAAAAAAGGCTACTTAAAACTTTAAATTGCACTAAAACTTTAAACTGCAAAAAAACTTTCCTTGTCATCTCATATTCATACACATTCACTCCTGAAGTTAATAAATTAGCTTGTACCTTTTAAATGCCTCTTCTTCTGCAGATACTGGCAGCCCACAGCCACGGTAAACATACACATGCACAAGAGCCCCACACAACAAATCAGCACTGCACACAGATACACATCTGAAACACAAACAGAACATGAACTTCAACTCGAACATGAACCATGACCACAAGAGTGTCTCATAATCATATCATTTAAACCAGACTATTTACTGTCAGGAGAACGAGTGAAGTTTATTTTCTCAGGTTTCAAAAGAAGAGAAGCCTTTCCTTCCACTGCCATGGATGGTACATTATATGGAGCTCTGCACTATTTTTGTCCAGGACTGGATGGGTAAGAATAAATCTGTGGCTTACCTTCAAACAGGCTCCAAAGCCCGTCCTTGGCATTGGTGGTTGGAAGGAAGTGCACTGCAGAAAGAACAGGGAGAAGTGCACACTCATCACTGTGGCTCCATAGGCCTGGTAATTGCATGGCGCTCAGGGTTAAATAAAGTCAATTACAGGCCGCTGTGTGTGGGATGACAGCATGTAGGCTATCCCTTTCTATGGAGGCGCTTGTTCTTGGCCAAGCAGCTCATCATAGTTGACACCCACTGCGAGCCTCTGAAATACTCATAAACCCTGTCGGCAGCTGATAACAAGGTTAGCCAGGCCTACAGATGGCATGACGTAAGCAGAAGGAATGCTGGCACTTTGATATACTGCTTGTTCATGATCTGCCTTAATTCCAATGTGCTGTTTACTATTTAGCAATGACTGTCCTATTGACTCAATTCTTTAGAATGTATAAAGATACAAGCATAAAGTGTATCTTAAAATGTGCCTTAGATTTATCTTAATTACTAGCAATTTGAACTATTTATTGTAAAATACACAGAGAAGTCAGTAACACAATACTTAATACTTCAGTAAGCATTACTAAATAGTTTACTAATGATAGTAATGATGAGTAGCAGGTTTAAGTATTAATAGCAGTGCACTAATAATCATTACCAAATAAATACCAAAATGCAGTCAAAATCTCAATTCTGATTGGTCAGAATGTGTTGAGTAATTTTCTATAAAAGCAGCAATGGCAGTAGTGATCACTGCACATCACAAGGTTATATTAATGCCCTTATTCTAATATGTTATTATTTCTAATTTCTAGCTGAAAACTGTTGTACTGATTAAAGAAGCAATAAAAATGGCCTTCTTTAGGCTAGTTGAGTATCTGGAGCATCAGCATTTATGGGTGCAATTATAAACTCAAATGGCCAGAAAAAAACAACTTTCTTCTGAAACTCATCAGTCTATTCTTGTTCTAAGAAAGGAAGGCTATTCCATGTGACAAACTGCCAAGAAACTCAAGATTTCATTCAATGATGTGTATTACTCTCTTCAAAGAACAGCACAACTGGCTCGAACCAGGATAGAAAGAGAAGTGGGGGGGCCCCTGTGCACAACTGAGCAAGAGAACAAGTACTAGTTTGAGAAACAGACGTCTCACAGGTCCTCAGTTGGCAGCTTCATTGAATGGTACCCACAAAACACCAGTCTCAACGTCAGCAGTCAAAAGGCGACTCCAGGATGCTGGCCTTCTAAGCAGAACCGCAAAGAAAAAGCCATATCTGAAACTGGCCAATAAAAGGAAGAGATTAATATGAGCCAAAGAACACAGACAATGGACAGAGGAAGATTGGAAAAAAGTGTTATGGACAGACAAATCTAAGTCTGAGGTGTTTGGAACACAAAGAAGAACATTTGTGAGATGCGGAAAAATGAAAAGATGCTGGGCGAGTGCTTGAAGCCATCTGTCAGGCATGGTGGAGGAAGGGTGATGATCTGGGGGTGCTTTGGTGGTGGTAAAGTGGGAGATTTATACATGATAAAAGGGATCTTGAACAAGGAAGGCTATCACTCCATTAGGCAGAAAGTGAAGTCTCAAAGTCAAGTCTTGAAGTTGATGTGGTGGAGGAAGGAAAAATGGGCAAGCGTAAGGATTTGAGCGACTTTGACAAATTGTGATGACTAGATAACTGGGTCAGAGCATCTTCAAATGGTAGGTCTTGTGGGGTGTTCCCGGTATGCAGTGCAGTGGTTAGTACCTACCAAAAGTGGTCCAAGGAAGGACAACTGGTGAACCAGCTACAGGATCATGGGCGCCCAAAACTCACTGATACGTGTGGGGAGCAAAGACTAGTCTGTTTGGTCCGATCCCACAGAAGAGCTACTGTAGCACAAATTGCTGAAAAATTTAACGCTGGCTATGATAGAAAGGTGTCAGAACACACAGTGCATCGCAGCTTGCAGCTTATGGGGCTGCGTAGCCATAGACCAGTCAGAGTGTCCATGCTGACCCCTGTCCACCGCAGAAAGCACCTACAACGGGCATGTGAGCATCAGAACTGGACCATGGAGCAATGGAAGAAGGAGGCCTGGTCTGAAGAATCATGGTTTCTTTTACATCACATGGATGGCCGGATGCGTGTGCGTCATTTACCTGGAGAAGAGATGGCACCAGGATGCACTACGGGAAGAAGGCAAGCCGGAGGAGGCAGTGTGATGCTCTGGGGAATGTTCTGCTGGGAAACCTTGGGTCCTGGCATCGATGTGGATGTTACTTTGTGGATGTTACACGTACCACCTACGTAACAATGTTACAGACCAAGCATGAGAATGCGCCCTTCAGCATAAGAAAGAGTTCAAGTTGTTGAATTGGCCTCCAAATTTCCCAGATCGCAATCCGACCGTTGCATCTGTGGGAAGTGCTGGACAAACAAGTCTGATCCATGGAGGCCCCACCTTGCAATTTACAGGACTTAAAGGATCTGCTGCTGATGTCTTGGTGCCAGATACCACAGCACACCTTCAGAGGGTCAGAGCTGTTTTGGCAGCACAAGGGGGACCTACTCGATACTAGACAGGTTTTAATGTTATGGTTGAACAGTGTGTGTGTGTGTGTGTGAATATATATATATATATATATATATATATATATATATATGTAGTATGTATATAAGCTACTGCTTAGTCATATTAACGCACAATAATTGCTTAATTCATATGGAAACTAATATAATAGATATAATTAATAATAACTAATAATTAGTAATAATAATTATTATTACTTCCTTTGGTTAGTGTTTTTTTTTAATGATTTGTTTAACGATTTGCTAAGGCTTTTGCTGTATTAATTAATGTTTATAAATGTTCCTTTATTAATACTTAAAAAAAAAAAACTTAGTAATACAAATTAGCTATAATTTGCTAGTTATCATTAATATTATCATTACTTTATCATTAGTACTTTTACTTTTGCTTTAATGATTAATAGATTAATTTAACTGTTTATTCATGCTGTATCCTGTAAGATAATTATTTTCCAGCATGGACTCAAAATTGCAAATTTGTAAGAATTTTGCATGAGCCAAATAGTGTGCAAACCTACAGATTGTTAAGGTTAGGGCTGGACTAGCAAGTGTAGCTTTTGTTATGACTTCATTTGCATAAAATCCAACATAATTCACCCACAAGTTATAATCACCCAGTCTTCCTATCAGCTTTATTGACATCATTCCAACTGTATCAAATTAGACTTTATTATGGAATTTAATGTGATTTTTTTTTTTTTTTCCAGATTAAATCATGTAGGACAGATGTATTATTGAATTCATTAGTGGCTATGTAGAAGAACAGTGAACTGTCTCTAAAAATAGATGTCATAAACCACAGTACATTTTTGTGTATGTATGTCAGTATTCATGGCCTGCTTAATAATACACTTATTTTGGTTCTAATTTATGCGTGACAGAATTGGAAAATGAATAGAGACTCTTTCTCTTCAGTCACACAGCACATATTTGGACAAAGAGACCCAGATACAAAATGGTCTACCACAGCATTCATTCAGTGTGAAGTCTGGAAAAAAGATGAGGAGATGCCAAAAGTCACTCTGTAAGACACGGAGTCCCTCAAACTGCATCAGTAATCCAGCTGCAACAACTTTTATTTTTTTAAAAGGGAAAAAAGGTGTTATGCTGTAAATACTAGAATTTGGTCTTGATCAATCAATATACAGACATTTTAGCTTGTTAAATCTATAACATTGTGCAGTTCACTGTTTTGAGGAGAAAAGTATCCATCACTCATCACAGTTAGCTGCTAACAAAAGACGAACATGGAAGCATCTTTTTTGGCCACTTTGTAGCTCGAATGTATGGTGGTCAAAAAAATGACATCATTCTGAGCTCCGAATTCGCACTTGTAAGGTAATTTGAATGCAGCATAAATCTGGCTTTTAAGAGATGACTGTCATAATATCATGATGCAATATTCAACCAAAAGCTATATGGTAAAGAACAACTAAAATGGACATTGACTGATTTTAAGAAAACTCCTAAAAAATGTTATTTGAAGAAATCATTGTGCTAATTAGCATTATAATCTGATGTTCGTGAGCTGCTGTGAATCAATGCTGCCCTGACAATCCTGTAATAGTGTGCATTCAGTGCTGCGTCACGGGTGTCGCGTCAGAATTTGTGTGAAATGTACATACATCCTACATCAGCTCAGAAACATCAAACGTCATCACACACAAGCTTTAGGCATGAAAGAAGTCAAACTATGCACAGGAGCTGGCAGCCAATCAGGAGACAGAGAGATGCAGTGAGTCCAATATAATCAAAAAGGGGTAAAAAGATTCATGTATGAGGTTGTACTTCGCTCACTAATACTCAGTAAATGTGATCGTCATGTCATTGTGCACAGATACATTTTTATTCTTCTGTAATACCATCCTCAGAATGTTAAAAAAACAAAACAAAAAAACATACTACCACAACCCAAACTGCATATCACCATATTAACTATTATATTAGTGCAGTTCTGGTGTCCTCACTATTTAAGCATACTGCTTATTGTCCGCTATGCTGTATGAAACACGGCCTCACATTCTCACTGAATGTTGGCTATGGTGGAGGAGACATATGTTATGAAATGTTCTTCTGCAAGTAGCTTGTAGTAGCAGCTTTCTACCAGAGAGGATGAGGTTTTAATATCTTGCATCAGCAACCAGCAACTTTAATATGTGCAGGAGATTACTCTAGTCATCCTATACTGCATACTGTATATTGCATCCAGCATTGTTTTCTGTACTGTGGCCTGCTGGTGGACGTATCCACTGCATTTTAGCTCCATTTTAGAATTCTGACTGGTTTGCTATTTTTGTTTTCTATCACACTGAGGCTGTTTAAGTAAGTTGTTCACTTAACCAAAAATGTACACTTCAAATTTAGTTCCATTCTTCCACAAAACCCATCTCTACAGTGTGTTGTTATCTAGCCCACATATGCTCTTGGTGTTTTTTTTGCTTCTACTACCAAAAATGTAGATCTCAAAAATAGATATTGTTTAGATCATTCAGCCGTCGATGGACCTGGCTTTACTTCCTCCATGTCTTCCACAGAACACCTCCCTTGTGTTGTTATCCTGCCCACAAACATTGTTGGGCTTTCCTCCACTCTCTCTGCTACCGTGTACTTAAATCTTGACCACATCCTCTACACCACAGCAAACTCCTACACCAAAAACACAAACGCTCCTTACAACCTCAGTGGCTTCCTGACAATATTTGCAGGGTCAGATCATTTTTCATGTGACTGTTTATTTACAAAGATCTGACCTGGCTTTGTAAAAGGTCATGTATGGTACAGCTATGCTGTTGTTTCAGTACGCTTAAATGTAGTTCATTTCAGCTAAATGACATAAACAAAGAGGTTTTCCTTATTGTTACTGGTTTCAGAACTATCCTAAATAAAGGAATAAACCTCGACGGCACATAACCGACAGGGTGATGTGATGCAGCCTGATGTGAATTCATTCTGACCAATCAGAATTAATCCTTTAACAGTGTTATGGTTTATGGATTAACAACTAATACTTGCATATTTTTTTAATAGTCACTATACCTTGTGTAGGTTGATTTAAAGTTCAAAAGTATTGCGTGTGTTGACATAAAGGCATTTTTAACTCCAGATTAACTCCAAATTTATTGAACATGGCATCTGAAAATCTAGAAAGCTTTACCTTGGGTGACATCAAACAAGATGCTAGTTGGCTGGGTGGCTAATCTATTACATTTCTTGCTCACCTTCTTGTACACACATACACACACTTCATCAATCAGGCTTATTTTGTCTGGTTCCACTGTTGTTTTGTCCTCCAAGTTTTGTAACTGAATGAAGGGAAACTCTAACTCAACTTAGAAGCCTAAACCAAACCAGACAGCCAAAACACAGATATATGATTTGACTTTTATATCACATTTCCACAGAATGGGAAATCTACTATAAAAATAAATGAATAGGAAAAAGTTATTTTCTAATTAGGTACAATGGTGGTCCTTCTATAGATGGTAAATATATAATCCAATCTGTCTGTCTGTCTAAATACAGTGAGAGAAGAAGGTAAAGAAACCTTTGCCAAGTGCACGTAGAAATCACAAAAATCACCAGAGTATGAAGAACATAGGGAATTTAGCAGCTCATATCTACAAAGAATGCTGCCTGCAAGCCAAAATATATGGCATGTTTGATTCACTTCTTGCAATTGGGCCAATTCACAGTCAAATCGCTTTCTCACTGCAATTTATAGTTTGCTTGGAAGCAGATTGAGACGACCTTGCTTAGACGCTGTCTGACTAGTTATGTTGGTCCTCACCTGAGTGTGATTGTTGTGTTGTCATCTCCCTAAAGAACTGCTCCAAGGGGGAAAACGCACTAAGGTTCATTTCAAATGGACTAAACACTGTATATGGGAAAGCAACTTTATATGTATACGGTTCTGCGCTAATGGCCCAAAGCTTGCAAGTTCAAACTGCAAGGCTTGTCACACTTAGGTTCTTGGGCAAGACCTGGATCTCCTAAGCTGTATGCTTAAATTGGATTCTCACTTGTAAGTGAGTTTGGACAAAAGTGCCTGCAAAATGCTAAAATGTTACTCCAAAGTCTTACCTTTAAGTTCTGTAGCTGCTGTGGAGTTGGCAGATGATTTCCATCTGTCCTGATGCTTCTTAAACTCCTGCACTTTGCAGCTGTACAAGCCTCTGTCATCTCTGGTAATGTTGACGATCAAGAGGTTGTAGATCTTGCCCTGCTTCACAACTATTAACTTAATCTTGGGTTTGGGGAAGCTCTTGGTGTAGTTTCCATAGAATTTGGCCCTCCTCATGTTCACTTTGGCAAGGAGCTGCTCGTCTCCTCCAGAAGCAGGGTGGAAATTCCAGCGTAGCACAAGAGCAGTGTCTGATTTGTGCCGCTGGGTCACCTGACAGGATAGAGTGGCGTTCTCACCCTCAACTGCCACCAGGAATGGAGACGGAGTGACTGTGGCATTAATGGCTGTGCAAACATCTAGAGATACAGAAAAGTTTAGCTAGGTTAGTTAATAGCTTAGTTAAGGTGGAGGATTCTGTCTATCTAATAAAAATTCTTATGAGAAAATTGTGCGGAGAAACCTTGAGTGCAAATGGCAGAAAACTGAAGAACAAAAAAATCCTCAATAATGCAAAGCACATTTTTAGGCCCAGTTGAGGTAAACATTTACCTAAAGTTTTTTTTACCTAGTTACCTAGTTACTTACCTAGTTCTTTTTAATTACCTTTTAATTTCTATTTTATTCATATCCTCTTCAGAACATATTCCAATGACAGTATTTGATTTCAACACCATGATTCATATTCACAACTTTTTAGAAATTCTCTTAACATTTCAAAGCTGCTGGATATTAAAGTCCCTTCTAGTTGTTTTTTACCATGTAGTATATAACCATATTTACTGAATAATGCAAAAAAGTCCTGTTATTTCTTTGCAATCCAGCATTGTTCAACATTTATTTAATGCTCTAAAGTAATGTATCCTAGATGAAGAAACGTGGCAACTTGATGAACCCATATTGGTGGACCATATGGAAATTGTTTTTTTGGACCTCAGACAGATAATCACTGTGAATAAATAGTAACTGTTTCAAAGTGTCATTGTTGTCTAATGTATTGTGGATCAGCTCAGACATCTGGCTTTCTTATTTCACAAGACAGTAAGACAGTTTCTATTCCACAGACAGTAAGCCCTTCTTTTTTTAGAGTCAAAGAAACAAACACAGGACCCTACAGAGGCCCTAACGCTCAGATGCTGTATATAGTAACAGATATTATGGTTACATACTTATACATACACCTACACCAGTATGACTTTGGCTCAAGCATGTGAGTTACATTGTGGTAAATACAGTATTCTGGTTAGGGAGGAGTCACAAGCCACAACAAAGTCAACAGCAAGAGAGTCGCTTTCAGCTCTAGGAAAGTCTTTCTGTGGCACTGCTTGTGTTTTTGAAGGGTTTATATGTTTTAATAAGTGAATAAGTTTTGCATTCCTAAATTGGAACCGTTTTGACACGTTGATTTTAAGTCTCATCAATTTCAGTGAAGTTCAAATTTAAGTTTCCTTATTTTGACAGCTTCTGGCAGATCCATACAACAAAACTAACAAACAGGTTTAGTTAATTTATTATGGGCTCATTTAACAATGCATGGTGATTTAATGGTATTAAACACACCTAACATCATTACATAGTCTAGCACAAGTGTCTATTTCATATCATAAGAGAATTTGCTTACCTCTGAAAAAAACACTAGTCAGGAAAACTGTTAACCCTGCACAGATCTTCATTCTCCAGTCTGACTGGCTCCATAAAAAAGTTCAGTGTTGCCACAGAAAGGCGCCCGTCCAGTCTCCTTTCTTTTCTTCCCTTTTCCACTCTGAAACCTGAGTCAGGGCATGTTCTGTTTCTTCTTAGTGTACTCCCTCGCTCCTCCTCCTATTGCTCAAATGCAGGCACACACACTCTCTCTCTCTCTCGCACACACACTGTCTCTCTCTGTCACACACAGACTGCACTCAGTAACCCTCAATGACTTTCACTGGCATTGCAGTTTAGTTAAATGCTACCTTATTTTTGGTTTAGGAGACCAGTCCAGAAACAGAGTTGAAGCTCAGTTCAGCTTTGCTACTACCATCAGTGTCCATGACCAGTTTGCCTTCACCGAATATATTGCAGTGACCTCCAGATCTTGCAGGTTTGTTAACGTACCGTATAATATCAGGAAGATCAGACTGTGTCTATGGGAAGCTGCGACACAGCTCTTTGTCCAGGCAACTGTCATCCCATGTGGTAATTCCACGATTGCAGTGCCATTTAGCCCATGTAACTCTTAAAAATTAAGCTTTATTTCTGTTTAATTTTTCAACATTGAATCAAATAAATCATTAAGTGAACCATTAAAAAATATTAGACAACAATCCCATTTTTACAAGGTTTATTTACTGACTGTGGTTGCATTTTATTTTAAATCAGTAACAGGGCTAGGAGGTATTTTTAAAGCATAGAATTAGCATAGACAAAATTTGGTTAACTAGCATGAGGACATTAAGGACATTCTAATGATTTACTCAAATTTTTAAAATTAATAGTTTCCTTTCAATCTATAATTTGCGTAACATGGTTTTACACTGAAAGTGACATTATCAGTCATTATCAGACATTATCACAACATCACTGAAAAAAAATTCAGATGATGCCTGTTGGGTTGAGTGAATGTTGTGGGAACTAAAATGTATATTTTTCACCTATTATGGACTCATGCTTTAAGCTTTATTTATTAAATAAAGTAAAGTGAAGTTATACTGGGCTGGGGTTGGCAAAATGCTGTTATCTAAGTGCTGAAAATGCTTTATTAATGTTTTAAGATATTTAACTGAAGGTTGTTGTGAAGTACACTTTACCTGTGTTTAAAATGTTTTTCACCTTTACTTTACATACATATTTGTAAATGTACTATCTGTGGGACACAAATAGCACCCAAATAATGAAATCACTCAGAACTGCGGCTGGCCTACCACACTTAAACCACTGTAGATGATCCAAAACATGTTTGAACTTCAAATTACTAAAATCTACTAAGGTTCTGGCTCCCTATAGCTGCTCACAACAATGAACTACCCTTTGAACCAATTGCATGGTGTATTCAGGGCCTCTGGGGACTCTCTTCTGAGCTCTCTTAGATGGTGGAACTACAGTCCCCTATACACTGAAGACATTTGGGTTTGAGATCAAAAGATGACTATGAGACAATAGATCAGAATTTCAGCCTACATTTCCTGATATTTACATCTAGATGTGTTAAAGAACTTAGAACATGGCACCTTTTGTTGGAGCCCACCCATTTTTCAAGTGATAAAATATATGTGACTGACAGCTGTTTCTTGTTGCCCATGTGTGCCCTGTTAGACTGAATGTTTAAACGATTAATAGCTCTAAATGTCTACTCTTGGTTTGAGCCCTGGGTTTCACCTGTGAAGACTGCATTTGTTGTTAAAAAAGATAAACCAACATGAAGACCAGGGAGCCGTCTATGGGAGAAAAGCAAGCCATTTTGAAGCTGAGAAAAGAGGGAAAACTCAATCAGAGCCATTGCACAAGCATTGGGCATAGCCAATACAACAATTTGAAATGTCCTGAAAAAGAAAGAAACTACTGGTGTCATAACAACCAGACATCAAACAGGTTGGTCAAGAAAAAAAAACAGCAATTGATTACAGAAACATTGTGAGAGCTGTAAAGAAAGGGTGAAAGTATTACAATCCACTGTTCGAATAAGACTTCAAGAGAAGAAATATAGAGGCCATACCAAAAGATGCAAACCACACATCAACAGTAAGAATCAGAAGGCCAGATTGTAATTTGCAAAGAAATAGCCACAAAAGTTTTGGAATCAAGATTGACCTCTACCAAAGTGATGGAAAAGACAAAGTGTGGAGAAAGAAAGAATCTGTTCATGATCCAAAACATACGAGCTCACTGGTCAAGCCCGGTGAAGGTGGTGTCATGGCTTGAGCTTGCATGGCTGCTTCTGGACCAGGCTCACTAATCTTTATTGATGATGTAACTCATGATGGTAGCAGCAGAATGAATACAGAAGCCTACAGAAGCATTCTGTCTGCCAATTTACAGAGAAATGCATCCAATCTAATTGGGAGGAACTTCATCATGCAGCAAGACGATGACCCAAAACACACTGCCATCACAGCAAAGGACTTCATCAGGGAAGGAAGTGGAAGGTTTTAGACTGACCAAGTCAATCACCAGACCTTAACACAACGGAGCAGTATTTCACCTCCTGAAGAGGAGACTGAAGGGAGAAACCCCCCCAAAACAACCAACAACCGAAAGAGCTGTGGTACAAGCCTCGAAAAGCAACACAAAAGAAGAATGCAACAGTTTGCTGATGTCAGTGGGTCGTTGGCTTGATTCAGTTATAGAAAGAGATATGCAACCAAATATTAAGTGTTATTTACTTTAAGACTATCTGATCCTATACATTTTATCACCTAAAAATTGGGTGGTCTGCCACTAAAGGTGCCATGTTCTAAGTTGTTTAACACATCTAGATGTAAGTATCCGGAAATGAAAGCTGAACTTCTGATCTATCGTCTGATATTCATCTTTTGATCTCAAACCCAAATGATCTAGAGTGTATAACATAAACAAAAAAAGAACTGACTAAGTACTTTCAGAGGGGATAGTATCTTTCTAACGCTCAACCACAAAGACACCCCTGAGATTATTGCAGCTTGAAGCACAGGCAGCTCTCTCACCCTGTCTGTTTTTTTGGGTGTATATGTCTAGCCAACATAAATTTTATTTCATTTCATTTGAATTTTATTTTTGTAGCACTTTTAACAATAGACATTGTCACAAAGCAGTTTTTCCAAAAATCCAGATGTAGATTTAGATCCTTAATGAGCAAGCCAGAGGTGACAATGACAGGGAAAATCTCCCTGCATACATCTACACTATGTCTACATTGTGTAGGTGAGATTATTCACTGAAGGAAGTAAACCAATGCAACCCACAGTTAATCAGTACCAATATTATGTTGTGTTCATTAGTAGTTATCATGACTATGTCGATGGTGACTGCTTCCATGTACAATGTTTATAACACTCATGTTGTGTTGCTGCTACTTTTTCTACTTCTTCCCACACTTTTACCGTCATTCTGGTCAGCTAGTGAGTATTTAGTTGCTTCTTGAACAGCAGTGCACTTGGATCATATTCTCTCTCACCTTTACATCACGTTGGATAAAAATGAATCAATCTAAACCAAAGTCGTCAGACCTCTTGCACTTGAAAATGAGGCGGCGTGTGTAAGCTGATATGCTGAGGATCTGCATTTTAGAGTGTAGGCTGCCCTCTTCTGGATAATGTATGATTTACAGTAAATCCATAAGGTTGTGTACTGTCTTTTTAGAGACTGCCATCTCTTCATCTTCCAAAAGTGCAAAAACCTATAATCTCTCCACCATAGTATTTTATAAATGATTCATGATTAACGATGAGTGAACTAGTGATCTGCCCCCATTTTTTTTGAAAGACATTAGTCTTTCAAAAAAAAAAAAAAAAAAAATGGGGGCAGATCATTATCTTATGGGACGGAATTTTCTTTCACAACTTGCTTTCTAACACTCATAACATTATTCCAAGGGTTTGACCTCATTCTGAGGACTCTTATGGGCATTAGATGTCCCTGCAGTTAAACCACTTTTTGTGTCTTGTATGTGAAATAACTAAAATAGCTTAATGTCCCTGAATGGAAATGATTTGCATGTATTTAAAAAGAAAAGATCTAACGGAGTTTGCTTTGCACTTCATTAAAGATGCATTTGATGCAGTAACCATCTCTCTCTCTCTCTCTCTCTCTCTCTGTGTGTGTGTGTGTGTGAAAATGTTGTAAAGGCTTACCTAAACCAGATATTTTAAGCTTAACCTTTAGGTGATGTCAGTGGACACAAAGAAAGAATCATCGAGTCAGAATTCACAAGGATTTTTCACAAGAACATCTTATATCACACATTGAATAGTTTATCAGTTAGACAGTGTTCTAAAACAAAATCATTTGATTTTACAGCAAAAAAAAAAAAAAAAAGATAATACATGAGCAAACAGGTCTCATGCATGAGCAAACAGTTTTCTAAATGAATTTCCCAAAATAGAAGATTTTGAAAGGATTTAAAGGATATAGTTTGCTTAATAGAAATAAGAAAATAGCATTACAGGCATTACAGACATTACAAACATTACATGATAACATAAAACTCCGTGTTGAGCCATAGCTTATCCCTTCTGTGACCGGGTTTTGCTTCATTAATCAGGTCCTGCTTTCAACATCAATACTTCTAAAAATGTATTTATGAAAGTATCAGTGTAATAACATTTATAATAATGTGGACAAACAATAGAATAAGTGAATAACTGTTTACCGTGTAAATGCTCTTACTGAATCCTCTAAAAAAACAAGGAATTCTAATATTAGTTAGGAGAATAATAGTATGTTAGAGGGAAAATGTGCCCTTTATGGTGTGTAATGAACTTACCTGACTGTTCATTGTCCAGAATGTGTCTTTTGATAATGTACATCTTTATTGCGATGAAGCAGATGGAGAGAAATATCCCGATCCCTATTCCTATTGCTGCATATTTCAGTTCTGAGGCTCAGGGGAAAATGAAAATATATAAATGTGATATAACTTTGTGAAAAATAAGAAAAAAAATTTAATTATACATGATATAATCTATGGTTTGAAAATGATTACAAAAATGCATGTTCTTGTATATGAGTGGAATGAATATCAGAGGTCTGAAGCAGTTTCACGTACCTGGTTCCTGTACAGGGGACGGCTCATCCCCTCTTACATGTATGAAGAGTGTGTCTAAAACACAGATATTTTCCAAATTACATTATATTATTGTCATTTAAGCCATTTACCTGCAAATTTCATGCTCAGGTTTTTATAATTTAAAAAAAAAAAAATTAAGATCATGAATCATAAGTTGCATTTGGTGCAGTAACCAGGCTTGGTGTGTGTGTGTATGTGTGTGTGTGAGACTTTGATTGACACAAAACAGGAAGTATTATTTTATGCAGCGTGGAACTGAGATAAGATCACTGACATGTTCTGCTGCTTAACACGTAGCATTTTAGCCCTCTACACAGATAATACATTGCCTCTTCTGTCTGGTTTATTTAACCCAATGACACCAGGGCAGCATCTTTCCACAAACTGTATTAATGATGAATTACGTGATTAATCTGGATGAGTTTTGTTCATTCATTCAGTTCAGTATGCAATTTAACCTGGTCAGGGTGGCAGGGGATCCTAGGAACACTGGGCCTGAAGCAGGAATACACCTTGAATGGGATGCTAGTCGATTGCAGGGATCCATACACATATTCAATTCAATTCAATTTTATTTGCATAGCGCTTTTGACAATGGACATTGTCACAAAGCATCTTTACAGAAATAAATCGATTCAAATTAATTTAAACCAAAATAAATTGTAAATATGTGAATTTATCCCTAATGAGCAAGCCAGTGGTGATGGTGGCAAGGAAAAACTCCCTGAGAAGATATGAGGAAGAAACCTTGAGAGGAACCCAAACTCAAAAGGGAACCCATCCTCATCTGGGTGTAACGGATAGTGCAATTATAAATAAATCCCTTCTATATCCTGTGAACATTAATCACCATCACCATAAACCACCATTGCCCTGAACAGTACAGCTGTGATACTTGATTTCAGTTTTCCTTGTCAGTGATTATCTGAGGTCTGTGACTCCCAAAGTCTATAATTCACCACCTATTGTGCTGCTGTTTTTATTCTCAGCCTGTTTTGGGGTCATTAAACATTTAATCTTGTCTTTCCTATGTTAAACTGGATGATGGACTTGTCCAATTAACTGTTTAACATCTAGATTTATTATTCAGTCATTCACCTTAAAACATATTATTTCATAGGTAATTATTCAGCAACTCTAAAAAAACTAATAAGAAAGGTGTGGAAGTTGCAAGAGTGAAGAGTTTCCAGGGAGTTTAAGGGATTAGGGTCCTAAATAATTGCTACAATTGCATGAGTCTTATCCTTAAGGCATTTGGTTTAATCTGAGCAGACAAGGTGCAAGAGGAATACATGGTGGTACATGTGGTATACCTGGTCATTTGCTATTGACATGCTCTTCTGTGATTTCTTAGCAAAGTCCTGGATGATTTTGACACAGAGAATGTTTTAGATCATTTTCTGAATGAATATTAAGCCTCATAATGGCTTGCTTTGTGTCATTATGTTCAAACAGTGTATGCCAACAAATCCACCAAACGTCACATTTTCTGCAATGGTTTTTAAACATGGAGTCATTGCCAGATATTACCAATTCCAATGTTTTAACCAGTTATAATTGCATGTGTAGTGTTTATAGTATATAAAGGTATACATGTGATGAAAAACCTGATTATTCAAATAAGATTGAGGACTTATTATATCACATTTCTTGAAATGTAAGGGCTTTATTTTGATATGCTGTATGATATTGTGGCATCATGTTCAAATGGCCATTTGAATCACCTGGTAACTACCAAAAACAGATAATTATCATATTATTACTGAACACACAAATACACTTCTTTGGGTCCTTATGTTACAGCAGCACTTTTATACAAATTTCAAATCATGAATTGTCATCTCTAGAGCTGATGTTTACGCCTAAGGTGAGAGTACAATGTACATAAAAGGCTTGTTCCTAACATGTTCTTTCAATGAATATAACGGAGATACACTCAAATTAAAGCTGACAGTTTGTGTTTCCCAGTCTTTCTTTGATAACAACTTGTGTGTCTGTGCAAAGCCAGATGCACCTCAAAATGTGCACCTCAATACACAAGTCCCCACAAATCATTTGCACTGGATTATGTGCTTATTAAATCTGTTATCATTTTATACACAATACATTATTCATCCAAAAAAAGTAGGCTAAAGCCAGATTATAGAGCTTAAATGTCTAAATGCAGACTACACGAAACTGCCTAACAATGCAACTGCTCTGTTGTTCATTGTGAAACACATGACAAGACACATGACAAGAATTAGAGAATTACTTACCAACAATGAAAACAAATGTAATGACAAAGGGATGTCTTTGAGGGTCACGCATGTTTGAAAGCATGTAATAAAAGCCTTTCTTAAGCGTGCTTTCTTGAGAAATGAAGCCATTTCCTGTTCATGCACTATAGTAGCTTTCAGATGAAAGGAAGAGATATAAATTCTCTGAGGCTGCGGCTTTAGACCCAATTACGTGAACACAGTAAGCACATGAAGGAGTTGATGAATGTGAAACTGCACAACTTTTTGCAAAATGCTTTTGAGAAGATCAGTCAGTTTTGTGGTCATGAATCAGATATGCTTTCATGTATGCAGTACACAGATTTTACATGTTATGTAAGATTTTACATGGTGTTTTGGGCATACTCTGCAGGGGAGTGTGTGTGTGTGTGTGTGTATGTGTATGTGTGTGTTTGTCAACTCAGGTTAGTGTATGTAACACTTTTATGTTTATACTGTGGATACATTTCTTTTCTGGGAATCTAACCTGACCTAATTTGCAAGACAAGAATCTGAAACCCTTGCATGCATGTGAGAACTGTTGTCACCTTTGTTTTGAAATACAAGCCTGTTCAAGAGGGACACTTGATACAACTCTCTGCCGTTGCATGGCCCTCAGTGTGTGACATTTGCATTAGCTGCTTACACAATCCTACACTTCAAAAGTGACTTCCAAGTGGCATCAGGTATGGGTCAGTGACCTGTAGTAACATCCTGAGCAAAAAGAGCTGGAGAAGCTGTGTCACTGCTGCTATCTTGACCTATATCAACTGTCTAATTATACTTGTCTAATTAGCTGCTGTACCTCAGTAGTGTGTCTTTGCTTCTGTTTATACAATCTCATGCAACGTGTGACAAAAAATAAAAATTCACAATTTATCTGACGGAGTGCTATCTGTTTACAGATGTAATTGGTGAGTTCCACTATGTACAACTTTCTGTAACAGCTAAACAACATAGATAGAACTTCATGAAGTCAAACAAAGGAGAAAGGCTGCTAGAAGCTAGATAAATCATTGTTTGCTATCTCTCATGCCGTTATCAGCAGCTTATCAGTTGCATCATGTGTAGTGGTGAAAAAGGTGAAAAGTTTTGGCTTGTCTATTTTGTCTCATCTGAAGATCATGTCGATAATATTACTAGGACAGCCTACTTCCATTTAAGAAACAATGACAATAAGAAATATTGTAAATGCATTCACCAGCCATACACCTGTACACCACCAATCATGTGGCAGAAGCCCAATGCATAAAATCACGCAGATACAGTTCAAGAGCTTCAGATAATATTCACATCAAATAACAGAAATCTCATTTCCAGTGACTTTGACCATAGCATTGTTGTTGCTGCTTTGAGTATTTCCGAAACTGCTGTGAACAGAAGAGTCTCTCATAACACACAACACATCAAACCCTGATGCAGATCAGCTACAACAGCTGAAGACCACATCACTCCTAGCAGTCTGTTACTTTGGCCTGTTGAGCTGTACATGTCCTTCTGTTGCCCAAAGTAAAGCTGTCAAGGTCTCATTACACTAATGCTCCTTATGTCCTGCCTGATATAACACCGGGGATGTGTGTACTACCCTTGCACTGCTTCCTCCTGATTTCATCTATAATTCCAATTTACCTTCCTGCTGCAGTGAATTATCTCACCTGGATGCCCCAAAGATGTGCACATCCCAAGAAATTCCAGCACCAAAATGTGCCAGAAATGATTTACTGTAAAAAATTGAAACTGCAGCAAGAAAGCAAATAGTAATTCAGTAACGATAGAGATTGATAAATATGATAGGAGCAAACAGAGCTTGTACTCATAGTAATAAGTCCTGGGCTGGAATATGTCATTCGCTCACTCCCTTATTTTGCAAAGTTGTTTGGAAATTTTTGGATTTTCTACTTCTGGGATTTTTTGCTGGAACCATTTAGACAACTGAGATGATTTTAGAAGTGTAAAAGTTTATTAATTAGTACTGATTAAATACAACTAGATATTAGAGCATCAAATTGTCTGAACCTTACTCACTGAAACATGGCATTTTGCCCAACATTGGCTGACTGATCTAGACTCTGCCACAAATGTGAATAACTGAGCCACTAAATGTTCTTTATTTATAGTAAAGGCTAATGCATGTACATGGCTAAAACTCTGTAACCTAGCTGCTTGACATATTTTGGAAGCAGCACAAAGTCCAGCTCCTGTCATGTCACCAGTGCAGGATCTAAAATAGAGCGACTACTGAAGGGAGGCGTGATAAAGGGAAGCAAAGTGAGAAAGCATTAACACATAATCAGGATATTTATGGACTGTTATCACAGATTACAACCATCAAGCTACAGAGTGTTTTGCTTGTCAAAAGCAATAGTTAGTGCTTTGAAAGCTGGGATGCAAATGTAGCAGTATTGTGAATGTATTGTACTCATATCAGTCTATCTCCCTCTTTCTATTTTTTTAAACAATGCTCTTGTGTCATTTAAAATGATATTATGAAGTGTACTTGTGGAGTTTCAAGAACTACTTTTATGTGCCATCAGTCCAGACACAAGTTTTGTTGTTTAAAGTACACCTCCGACACAAATCACCCTTATTACCAACAATCACAAAAAATTACGCAAACACACACATTTTTTTTAAAATATACATTAAATACTCTGTTTAATACACAGTTTTCCCCTTGCCCTTTATCCCTTCATCAGACAAAATGTTTCCATCTGATGTTTATTTCTTTAACTTTGTACCGAAGCTATGAGGCTAATGTGACTAACAAGTAAGAGCAGCTTGTAACCTCCAGTTTAGCATTGTGAAATCTCCATTCCTACAACATTGCACAACTCGCTTCATACTACAACAATTTTCTAACCTAATAAACACATGGGTCATGCTTGCTCTGTTGAAATAGCCTTATGTGATTGCTTATGTTGCTTCTGAAACTCTGGGACACTGCTATCGACACAGCATAGCTAGTCTTCTTGAAGCTGGAAGCATTTTCTTTCTTAGCAAGCAGTTGAATGTCGCTGTGGGCCAGCTTCAGTCTCAGGTACGGTGAGTGGCTTTCAGACGGCAGAAATATCAATATGTAACTTTATCTTACAGGTGAATAGGAGAATAATATAGTTCTGATTAGATTCATATGTTTTATTTATAATTTTTCATAATAAGGACTTTTCCAGTTATTTTATTAAACTGTTTATGAGGGCAGTGGTAGCTCAGTGGTTAAGACGTTGGACTACTGATCGGAAGGTTATGAGTTCAATCCCCAGCACCCTACCACTGCTGGACCCTTGAGCAAGGCCCTTAACCCTCGACTGCTCAGTTGTATAAATGAGATAAATGTAAGTCGCTCTGGATAAGGGTGTCTGCCAAATGCCGTAAATGAATAATTTATATTACGAATAATTTATATTACTGAGATAATGTTTATATTACTGAGATAATGTTATTGTTAGAAATGAACTCTTCATTTAAATTACTTTGATATTTGTCCCATACTTCTATAGCTTTATTTTAACAAAAGCTTTTATTTATTTATTTATTTACTTATTTATTTATTTCACACCATTTAATAAAAGAATGCTTACAAATGTAAAATTAAGCTTTGGCCAAACTGTGTTCAGTGTTTGTCACTGTTTTATTTATTACATTTATTTGCACATAAATCTAATTTCATTTGCACTTCTATGAGGGTGACATTCCATTGAAACCTATAGCCTTTAGAATATAACAACCCTTTTATTACTATTAACATGCATACTGACATGCAAAATGCCATGCTTGTGTGTCCAGTCATAAATTATCAAGTCATAAATTTTAACCTTGGAAGTGAATTAGTGTATCGTCATGGTTTTATGTTTTTTCTTTCCTTTTTCCATAAATATACCTTAGCAATCAGAATACAGCAGAAACTTGTACTGTCTCTTGTTAATGTATTGTCAGTGT
Source organism: Pangasius sanitwongsei (assembly GCA_037576675.1). NCBI lineage: Eukaryota > Metazoa > Chordata > Actinopteri > Siluriformes > Pangasiidae > Pangasius > Pangasius sanitwongsei. The sequence continues at coordinate 3,788,770 of CM075014.1, read as the reverse complement.
ACAGGCAGTAGGTGTTTGTCTGCTACTTTCTGATCCCAAGTGGCTGCAAATGATGTTTTTTCTTCTCCTGCTGCTCTGCTCTTGGCCCATTTGTGGATGTCCATCACTTCAAACACACTGGGCTTGTCTTTGCCACCCAAAGCTCCTAGGAGGGAATGCAGCAGTGCCCCAGTTGTCCTATTATAGCCCTGCCTTCTTGCTTGGAATAAGACTTGACACAAGAGCCATTTGGTTGACTCGGTTGCTGAGGGTAGAGAGCCATCTGCCTTACTCCATCTGATCTGCCTATGACACGGGCACTGGCAGATAGTAAAAGAGCACCAGATTTATTCGATATTCTAGCTGCTGACACAGCCCAAGAGGGAGTGTTGTGTTTAAAATATTATATGTGGACTTTCCTTGGGGTGAGATATGAAACTGAAGGCAGAAATAGCACAAATGTACATACATGATCTATATTTCTTAATATCATACCTAGTGACCTAATTTAATTTATATTTCCAGATAATGAAGGGGCTGTTTCAATTTACTATACACGTTTAAATTTGCCAGATCAGCAAGGCCACGATTCTTGCTGTCTTCTGCTTTGTCTGGGCCTTGCTGACTGACCGACTGGCTGAGTTATGGAGGATATGACGGAAGGAGGTTCAGGCCATTAGGGTACAAATTACAGGGTGTTTGAAATAGAACAGCATAAATAGCATGACAGCACAAATAGCATGACAGTATAACTAGCATGACATGGGGCAGTAGTGAAATGTGAGAAGACTTAGCCACAAGTCACTGACTGAGATACATAGAAACTAAAAAAGCAAAAAATTTCTCTGGTCATAAACGACAAGTATGACCAGTGAGATTCTGGACAGAGAGTGTTACTAATAAGCATGACTAGTGTGAGTAATAACCAAACCAAGCCTCTCAAGGTAATCAGATTCCATTTGCCTCTTATTCCACACTTAAATTGTGTGACACTTGCTCAGTTGATGCAAGTGGCTATATTTGACTTGGCTGTTTGCAGGAGACAAAATGAGTCACACACCCAGACTCAGTGCAGCCACCTATACCCCAACAGCACATGTGAAAATAAGGCAGCCCTGGATCTTCCTGAATAGCATCTCTTTAGAGGGCTGAGAGGTAATAAGGGGACAGCAATGGCACTTATGCCCCCAATACCAAAATAGCAGATGAGTGCTTACCAGCTACTTCCCATGCTCCTACAGTGTTCAGCCTCGCTCAACTACTGCAGTTATTTTGGTAGGCTCTGCTTTGTATGCTCGCTTTCCTTCTTTTTGTTTGTCCGTGGATTTCTACCTTACTCTTCACTACATATCCTGCTGTATTTTGTTAACCAGGTGGCTCTGTATTGATTTCTGAATGATCATCTCTGGAAACTTTAGCTCATGTATTTGTTGAAACATGGAAAATGGAAATGGACACCCAGTCAAAAGGTAAGAAATAAAAGTCAGTTTTATCATTAACTGATAAACAATACTAAAGAGACGCAATGCTAGAAATTTTTTTTTTTGTCAAATGAGTTAGGCACTAATGACTTCCGTTGTAGGCAGTACTTAAGTACATAAGTACACAGTACTGAAAAGTTTAAGTACTGTTTTTATTCTGTTCCATTTATTGATGATATTCGAAATCATTGAGTGCATATTCTGTATTCATATTGCTATTCCTGATTTAGTTTTTACAATTCAAGTTTAATTTGTATGTTTTAAATTCAAAATAAAATGACTTTTAAAGTTTTTCCTGGGGGTTACTGAGGTCTTGCTGCGGTAGCATAGTTTTTAGTTACATGTAAATAACAGATGCAGGGAAATCATCCAGACAGCAAGTTGATATGAAATTATGAGCACTGGAAAAAGTTGTCGTGTCCAAATTCTCTTGGCTGCTTTCATAATGTTTGCTATCCTTGGTCGTCATTGGAGTTCTGCCAAGTTGTCTAACATTCAAAATTACAGTTGTATCTTTAAGGATTCTCCCTCTTCTAGTAGAATATATTTGTGTTTTGGTTGCAATTCTACTGGTGTGATTTAGTTCTGTGCTCAATCTCTTATGCTTTAAGAAAAAAAACTAATGTAAATTGATGACAGCATGAACATTTGCTGTCAGAAAGCCATAGAGTTTGATAGCTTTCTTGTGTGTGTGCTTTATTCAGTCTGTTTTAATGTCTAAAGTTTATATCTTACCATCAGTAGGAATTGCAGAGGGGGTCACAAAGTGTGAACCAGAGTAATGACCTGAAACAATACATTGACAACAGGCAGGTCTTGTGCATCATGTGAATGCTGAGCTATTTTTGTTAAGCCCATGGATGGGAATTGCTTATCTTCATGCTTGTAGTCATGCTGCTGCACATGGCTCATGTGTTGGGAAAGGCAGATAGGCATCCAGGCTCTCCTAAAAATAGTTTATGTGTGGCTTGGTGCATTTCTCTTAAATGTACTTGTGCACTTTACCCTTCTGGTTTAACACATGAGAAGGTTAAACCCTCTGAAAGAAAGGCTTGCTGAAAGGGAAGTAATTTCATATAATCTGATATCTGTTTTTTGCAGGAAAATCATGAGGTAGTGGTGAAATACTGGTGATGGCCACGTAGGATGTTACAGACATCAGACTGAAGTACGTGGATTATACATTCACCATGAGCTGCCTGGAGAAACAGCATGTGAGCCAAAAAGCAAGCATGCAGCACCCTTCCAATCTGGATAGCTTTATGGATGAGACGGACCGAGAGGTTATGAGCCTTACAGACCGGGCCTTTAAGAGTCTATGCATCGGTGATGAGGCAATCTACAATGACTCAGAACTTTTACCATCTCCAGTAGACTGTCACAAGCCACTAGCTGAAGAGATACCAAAAAAGCCTCGAGAGAACTCTGCCTTGGATGTTAAGAAGCATGGAGCTCACCGGCCCAATGGCATGTACAACACACCATGGCAAATGAATAAAAACAAATCAAAGGTGTCATCACTTTTTGCCGCATTTGCAGCTAAGAAAAACAGTGACACAAAAATGACAAACGGGGACTCATGGGACAAATCAGCACTGCTTAGCATCCAAACGGAGCTATCAGAGTTTTCTTCAGATTATCAAAACCACCATATGGATGAACACATTGACCAGGTCAAGAGTCATCGTCATCGTAAGCCCTCTGAGAAAGGGACTGTTAATAAATCAATCCAGGATATATATAATTCATCAGGAAAATCATCTAAAAATCAACATAGCAAATCCACTAAGCTGAGAAAACTGAATTCCAAAAACTTTTTCCTTCACAGTGAATTCAGCCCATTCCAGTCCTGGGGAGACTTAAATAGATTTGGACTGGAGAACATGGAGATGTTTCCATGCAATAGCCCAGCTGGATTGTATGATTCCCCACTTTACAGAGAACTGAACAATTCAAACAGATTACATGTACCACAGCCTAATAAAAGAGAGACAAGCCAAAGCACCTCACCGCTGGAACCTCAGCATAAATTTAAAACAGATTTATCACAGTTCACAGCACAGACTTTGAAAACTGTACCTCCAGTATCAGAAAAAGATTCTGAGCTAAAGCTCCTGAAACTGCCAGACATTCAAATTGAGACTCTTCAGCCACAAGTGCTGCAGGCGTCCTCTGGGTCATTTCAGAGGTGTCAGTCTGAAGGGGACCTTTATGCTCCTTGGAGGAGAAGTCGAAGCAGGGCAAAAGGTGTTGTTCAGCCACTTATCAGCTCACCTGGCTGCAAAAGGTCAAACACTGGAGAGGAGGGTGCAATACAAAATAAAAAGGAGGTTAGAACAGTGGAAGAAGCAACCTGCTTAATTCCAACTCCATTCAGTATTTCACAGCTGTTGACTCCAGTCATACCCTCCAGACAAGGTACAGGAACCTCAGAGATACTGCAGTCTGTTCACTCGCCCATAGCTCTCGATATCCCAGCACACCATGAGACAGAGATTCGTCCATCACCCGAGATCAAACGAGAAGGATACAAATCCAAGGCACCAAGTCTCTTGTTTAATCTCAAGGACAACAGAAAACGGGTCAAGGCAACATACAGCCCACCAAAGTTTAAAGGTATAGATGCAGCAGACCAAAATAAACTGTCTCCTCTGATTGAACAGGATGTTACCAAAAATGTGCTGGAGAGTCCAGAAATCACAGATTCTAAAACCATATCGACTGTTCAAAAAACCATTAAGTATCCAATGAGTCCTGCAACTGCAGACATACAAAGCTCTCAATCCAGCAGTCATATAAATAGCACATTGCCAGATGACTTTTTGGGACTTAGTCTACTGCAAGCTGGAAATAGAGGCTCACCTATTAAACCTTTGAAATCGAAAAAGAACCCTTTGGCCAAAGCTACATATCCATCTTTAAATTTGTACCGGAAATCTAGTCCAGTAGAATTGAACACTAAAACCATGCTAGTGGATGTTCCTGGTTCTCATTCTATAGTAAATAAAAGTGCAGAACAGAAGTTGAGCAAAGAACATTTGCCAGAGAAGGATAGTAAGGAACTGCAAAGAAAATGTCATTTGACTAAACCAGAAATAAACAATGCAAACCATGAATACACCCACCTGAATGTTGGGACTGCAGACAAGGTACTGACTGAGAAAACAGATGCTGTAGCTCCGAAGGAAAAATATTTTCCTACGGTCTTAAAGAAGCACAATCCGCAACAAGACGCCCCGACAATTTCAGGTAGTAGAAGTCAAGAAAAACTGAATACAGGAGGAATATGTAAGGCAGAAGAAAGACCTTTTAGATATAACGAATGTCACCGAAAAGAAACAAAACCTAAGCATTTATTTTCTGCAAGACAGAACAACTACATCAAAAATCAAAGATATGTGAATGTAGATGAGAATTATGATGATGGTGATGAATGTGAATATTGGCAAGAGAATGTAATTTCTGCAGGAAGAGATGAGCTGAGAAAGAGGGAATTGAATGTAGATGTGCATAAAGATAAAGGAAAAGTACAGGAAAATATGGATGGTCCACTTATAAAAGAAAGGGTAACAAATGATGCCTTTACAAAAAATAATTATAGCGTACCCTTGAAGAATGACCTGGGTATATGCACTGAAAAAGGAGCATCCAAAAATGCTTTTTCTATGAAAGGAAACACGTCAGCAAAAATAGCACTGTTCACTTTAAAGGAACAGCCCTCGAATACAGTCCCAGGCTCAAAGAAAAAGAACATAGTAAAGGATAAGTATGAGCTAGCCACAATGGCTTTGGAGAAAAGGAATAATGAGAGAGAACGGAGAAAAAAGCAAAGTGATAGGCAAAATGGAGAGGATTTACCCATGAAAAGAGACCACAATCAAGAGCATATGCTAGCATCGGGCCAGAAGGAAACATCAGGAAGTGTCATACCAGACAGACGAGGTCAGAAGGCCATTTCTGATTTTACACCAACTAGCCAAAATGTTCGAAGAACGTCAGACATAGACACCAATCATGGTGAATGTCATGTGCCTGAGGTAAAATTAGCTGAACCTTATAAGCAGGAAGATGCTGCAAAGCACAGCCCAAGTAGACTGATATATTCAGACAGGGACAGATCTGACAGACATAGTCAACAAGGTGACACAAGCAATATCAAGTCAATGGCTAATGTAACTGAACTTAAAGATACAGTGTGCATGCCTAAAAATATAAGCCTCGGTCAAGAAAGCTCAGTAGTCCAGGACTATATTGACAATAAGCTTGTTAGTGTTGGTGAAGATGAGTCATCTATTCAGAAAAAGATGAGCTCTTACAAATCCGAGGCTCCTCCTAGAAGAGAAAGAGCAAATTCCCAAAGTGAAGACAGAGCAATTAATGAAAGACAAAGAAAGGAAGATTTAGGGAGTGTTGAGAGATCAGTGAATCATGACGAATGTTTAAGCACAGAAATCCAGAAATCTAATCTACCAAAGGATAAAGGACCAGTAATCGGCCATGTATCATCACTTATGGAAAAATTCAACAGAGAACAAGTAGTGCCAAGTTTAAATGTCCACGAATATTTGCATCAAGGAGACGGTCTCATGGTCCACCCCAGAAAAGACTTATTAAAACAAAAAGCAATTTCACCAAAGGATATAACGGGTTTGACTGAAGTTGAAGGAATTTTAACAGAACATATTACAGAAAGAGAGGCATATTCAGACAGCAAGGAAATACCTGACAATGATTCAAAACTAGCCATGGGAAATGAAGAAAATCTAGGTGGGGAAATTGCTGATAAACAGGCCATTCAAACTGGTTATAAAGATGTCACAAGAAATGAAGAGGACAAAAAAGATGCGACTAAACCAGAGAATGAAAGTGCTTCTGACGTTTTGAGAAAAACAGGCAACCAGACCAAATCCAAATGTCATGGAGAAAGCACTGTCAAAGAGTATTTAACTGACCATTTTGGGAACTCTGATGAACCTGATGATGAATCTGAGAAGACCCCAACCTTGAATTTGTTAAATGCTGATAATGCTCCAATGGATAGGATAACCCTTTATGATATTCTTAATCAAGCTGAACCTTCATCTTTGATAGATGCTAAACCATTAGAACAAGGCAATCTACCTTCCAAACTATCAGAGGACTCATCCTTTTCACACAAAACAGAAGACTTACCATCTCTGAATTATGGTGAAGAAAGAAAATGTGAGAATTTAGACACAATTGATTCCTGTTCCAATAGCAACCCTGAAAGTAAACTGCATAACTCAGACATGGCAGTTCCTCCTCCACAATATGTGGAAAAAGGAGGGTGGGTGCGCTGTTTGATAGACTCAGCTCACAATCTAACACCAACATGCCAGTCCAATGCCTCTTCTCCCACACTGGGAAAACCTGCTTTATTTAAAGTGAAAGACAACACATTCAGTGCATCCCCTGTTACCAAAACAGTAAGACCCATACTCCATAAAACTGTTGCAGGAGTTACACAGCCATGGTCGCCTAGAGAAAGCTTAAGTGGGTCTGAACGGGGTGAAGAAGATCCAGACATTTTCAAGGACATTGTAGACGTGCAATGTTTGCCTTCCACACCTGTCCGAATCACCCAGCCAATCCAGTCATCAGTACAGGTTGTACCCCATCCATCCTCTCAATCCACCACAGTCCGGGAGAGAAAAGGGCTGATGGATACTTCTACAGTGCCAGAAGAAGAGGAGTGGCAATTGGCTAAAACCTCAGTTTCAGAGGGAATAGAAAGCTGGGAAATGAGTGCAGAAGACACTGTGGAGGAGCTTGCATTCAACACCGCACCTACAGACAGCATAGAGGGATCAAAGGCACCAAGTGACAGATCTGAATCAGCCTGTAGTGGCATTGAAAATCAACTTCAGGGCAAGCCACCTGTTGTCCCTCCAAAAACAGAGAAAGCGCTGCGTCGTGCTATGAAGCTGACCACAAAGAGGATCCAGAAAGCAGAAGCTAAAAGTAAATCAGAGCGTGGCCGGAGCAGTGAGAAGGGTTCTTGTCAGAAACGTGAGCGGAGGCACCAAAGTAGTGACAAAGTTCTCATTGACAGGTCACACCAACGAGAACATAGTATTGACAGAGGTAGCAGCAATCAAAGCACTGGGGAAAGCAGCAGTGAGAGGTCTCTGGCAAAGAGCCACACAAGTGAAAGACATGCCACACATCATAATAAACCAAACAGCCATAGGAAGGAAAAAGATACTGGAAGGAAACTACAGCATGGATGTCAAAGCAGTCTAATCAATATGGATGGTGATACAAAGAGCTGTGTGGCTGAAAAGCAAAAAGAAAATCAATCACAACACAAAAATCAGTTTGATACCCAGAATATAAATGTTGACTCTGAGAGATTGGGACGTACTAGTGAGAAATACTTACCACATAAGGTGTACCGCAGGACTCATAGTTTGGACAGATTTTCAAGTGGCAAACATGAGCATAGGTTACTTAGTGCTGAAGATCCTGTCTCTAAAACCAACACTGAGGCGTTAAAGGAGCTTGCCACTGCACAGACAGCACCTTTGCGACGAAACAGCATTGAACATACTTATGGCTCTCCAACAAATAACATTGTACCACAGTCTTTCCCAATGACCCAGAGGAAGCTTCTGCAGGATCTTGATTCTGGACAGTACTTTGTGGTGGACATGCCAGTGCAGGTCAAGACGAAAACCTTCTTTGATCCAGAGACAGGAAGTTACGTCCAACTGCCAGTTCAGTCACTTGAAGGGTCTGTACCACGGGCACAATCTGTAGAAGTTGTGAACGCACCTCCACTCATGCTATATCATGGCTTTGTTCCAGTGCCTGTCTCATCATTACCATAACCGGAATCCACTGTTAAAGCAGACTCTGTTGTTGCCCCTGCTTACTTGAACTTATTTCAAGCCAGTGAGATAGAAATGCATGACGACCTTTATGAAAAGCACAAAAGAGAGAGTCATCCATACCAATGAGCTGTGCGTGTATTAAAAGAGCACTTTTGATTAAACATAATCAGAATTTGATTGTGTTAGGATAAAATAGATGAAGATGAATACAATTACCTTATAGACCAATAAATGGTCTTGGAGTTAAGTGAGTCTGAATTCAGGCATTAGTATTTTTGTCCTAGATGAATATACATGTTTTATACATGTTTTGCTTCTAGCTCTAAAATACTCTGATACCTTCTTTCCTTTGGTATTGGCCTTTGGTAATTTCTAATGTATTTTGTGATGTTTGATTGGGTTATTATGTTATTACAAGAATGTCTAAAAATACTGCTTTTCCCAGTGATTATTGCAAGTGTATTTAAAAAAAAAATCACAATGTTCATGTTCTTTGCCATATTTACTGTTGCAAATGACAAAATGCACTGATTAAATAGAGAAGAGTGAAAGTAGTGGCTGTATGTCTTAAATGGCATATTTAAAGGTTAAATTGAACATTAACTATGTATTTGGTGTATTTATGTAATATTTTGTGTATTTTGAAATGATTAATTGATTTCATGAGGCTGTTTTGCTGGCTTCATAAATGTAAACCATTCCAATAAAACTCTCAACAAATGTCTAACATTTCATATTTAGTAAGAATGGTCAGCTTTAAGTGACTGGTATAAATAAACCCCTGTTTAGATCAATCACTGTCCATGTTTAGATGTGAGTTGTGTTATGCATTTTCTCTTTGAGCACGTTTCCACAGACGTTTTTAACACATTAATGACTTCAGTGATATGAATCTGAGGTATCTACCTCTGAGCATTAACTAAAGTATATGTAAGCCCTAAAGAGAAGGGGAAAAAGCTAGCATCTTGCCAAATCAGGTATTTTTTTTGTTATTGTGTATGCAATAAAAACAGATGGCTAACAATTAACATGTTATACCAAGTGTGACCACAAATAGTCCCTGATTTTTTCCTTTATCCTTTGTGGGACCAGGTGGAAAAAAACAAATAGTGGAGTTACTACATGCTAACAATTTGCATGATATACCAGTTTCAACCATAAGGGGGAGCCAGCTAGAAGCATCTCTTTCTAGGTCTTCTCCAAGGGTGCATGTGGCAACATTATCTGAGCACCAGCAACATTTCCAACCACCACACGAAGCGATGGCATCGGGTTCCAGACTTGGTGCTAAGCAGTGGGTGCTAACGGAAGCAGGCCATCACTATAGCAAGACGAGTTGGTGAATTGCGTGTGTTACTGGTCAGCATGCATCTTAAGCGTTGGGGACTAGAGTTCAAACATGTCACTCTGTGGCCAAACCAAGCATTCCAATGGTATTAGCATCTCAGTATATTAATAAGAATATCAAAAGATGATAAAGTCCCCAGGCCAGCCCTGTATCCAGTGAGGGCTCTTAAGTGCTAGCATGTGGAAGTGACTAGCAGTTGATGGGTCACTGATCAGTGGTTTCTGTGTTTTGAGGAGCATCCTCTGTGGTCCGACAAGCAGTGTCACTTTCAGACGTTTGCAAAATGGTGGCATGGGGCTCACCATCTACCTTCAGAATTTACAGACTGAATGTTGCTTCATTACACATACATACAGTAGAGCGAGCACAGAGACAGTACCAAAGCCTTGACTGATTCTAATTTTCAATGTTGAACAGCATGAGCACTTCGAATGATTCTCATCCTGAATGAAGAAAGTTATCAGCATGTGGAGACAGGGACGTGGTCGAGCGCCGGTTTGTGAATGGAGGGTGGAGTCGGGAGAGTGAGGGGTAAGGATGAGGCTGCACCTGTGGATGAGTTTTCCTAGGCCGAGAGACAAGAGCCAAAAGGGAGAGAGAGAGAGAGATGTAAAGAACTGTGTGTCTGTGTTTATGTTGGTGTGAGCCTTGAGCGTGCATGATTCTAAAAGTGCTGGAAAGCAAGAAAAATAAAAAAGAGCAAAATAAAGAACACCTCTGTCCCAAACCTGCCTCCTGTTTCCTCATTTCCTGTTGAGTACTGCTACCATACCAACATTATTTATCATTTACTGTCCGTTACTGTCTGGGGTTGTGCTATCAGGACATGTTATGAACCCTTGTGATGACTTTGATCTCCACTAATCCCTAAGGATACTGTCCTGTCAGTCAAAAACTTAAGGACATGGAACAGAAGGCCACATATGTAACCGTGGTTCTGCAACTAAATGGAGGACACCTTGGTCACTTGGGTTGACGAGAATGACCAGAATGGCCAGAGGACAATTGTGATGTAGCCTCATGAGGTTGAGGTCATGAAATGACAACGGTGTTATTTGCACTCAGCAATGACATGAGCACATGGGAATACTTCAACAGGTCTGAAGGAAACCTGAAGTGAAGTGGTCCTCCACTTAGTCGTGGAATCTTGTTTAAATACGTCACATTCTGTTATTGCCCAGGTTTGAGCAATGTAATGGCTCAATGTAGCTGCATTTTAAGCATTTGTATCACAGCTGAATTTACCCTTATGTTGCACAAACATTGCTGTAAAGTATAGTGCTGCTTGTTGCTCGTAATCCCACAGCATTAGGTGATCAGTCAGAGGAAAGTTGTATCGATTTTGCAGTGACCCTTCCCTCTAAAGAGACAAGTGGACCCAAACCATGCCAGCAAAATAAATGCCCCACAGCATAAAAAAGCATTTAAATGTGCCACCGGTCTGTATTTCCCAGTAAAAGGGCAGATTTGGGCAGGACTTAATTGGCTTCTGAAAACCAAACATGGAGTCCGGTACCCACAGTACCAACGTTAGCGAAAGCAGCGATAATCCTGTGTTGCTGCTTGCTAGTTGGGTTCACAGGGACTGGAGCGCAAACTGACTCAGCATTTCCTGTTGGATCATAGCTGGGTGTGTGGGAGGGGAAACATGACATGCTGTGATTGGTTATTTTTATTTAACTACTCATGGAATCATGGTCGAAAAAACAGGCCATTTATAGGCAATCAAAAGTTGATGCACTTTAGCAAAAGATTACTGACAAAGACGAATTCTTCCTTTTAACTGATACTGATGAATTGTGTTCAGAAGCATTAGCTAACAAGGGGAAATGCTAGTCACTTTGGATTTCACATTGTTCCACATTTAAGTAACATGTGTTTGTGTTCTTGACAATAAAATGCCTTTTGGTTGTTAATCTGACTGATACCAGATCTGCGTCTGTACAGCTCAAAACAGGTACATATGAGGACAAACAAAAAAATAGCCTAAAGTCTGCACACATGTATTAGATCAGTAGTAGTAGTTGCTTTAGTAATCTCACATTGCAACACTTATTTTTGACACAAAAGCATAATATGCTGCTATATTTAACCAGTCCATCATCAAAACCCATGTGGTAATTATAAACAATGAGCTAAACTTTTTTCTCTGCAGATAATATTTAGGAAACAGTGGTGAAAACTGGTATAACATACCCATTGTTAGCATTTCGCTCCCCTGAATTTTTCACTTGGTCCCACAAAGGCGAAGGGGGAAAAACAGATGCCCCTAGTGCTCAGAGTTGGTATAACATGCTAATTCAGCCCCAGTACACTATATATACGATACATTTTATATTTATTTAATATATTTTATATATACATATTAACTTCATCTCTTCTACAGGGTAAAAGGGTAATATTTTTCAACTGTTTTTGCACTACATACGTATCATGTTTTTTTTTTCATATAAAAGCTTGAAAAGTCTGAAAATAATTGGATTGACAGATTTTTTTGTTGTTCACACAAACATCATGGTAATGTTTTTCTGTTGCAACACACTGCTCTTTATTCGCCTATATCATTCCCTATGGATTATATTAAAAATTCAACAGATGTACAGTAGTGCATTCAGTGGCAGCCACAACTGCCTGCCACCATGTCGTCATATTGTTTGAGAACAACATTTTCCTCATCGTCAAAGTACAACAGACTTATAGGTTGAAGGTTGTCTGGTACACAGCATGGCCTTGCCACTTTTTTGGACAGTTTTAATGTGCTTACTATGGATTGCACAATGGCATGGTTAGTTGCACGTAAGCTTCCACTGAGTGGAAATGGACAGGACCCAGTGCAGTGGTAGGCATTGTAGCCACTTGGTGATATTATCCATCCGGACCAACCGAGTTTTACAAAGTCCACATAGAGAGGTGTTCTTTGACAATTTACAGCATGCTCATTTTCAGCTGCCCTTTGATGTGTACTCCTGCGCCTTCGCACCGCAGCCTGGAGGGAGCTTTTGTACTCTAAGGGTGAGTCAGTGCTCTGACCTGATGGAGAAACTCCTTCACCTGTGGAATCATAAAAAATGACTTCAGACATGCTACTCTGATAAAATTGAAAGTCCAGCATCTAAAAGTCCACTTGTGTGAAATTATTACTGTACTTGTAGTACAACGCTAACTTTTTTAATTTTATAAAAAAGAGATTAAATTTGATATGGACAATGTAGAGGGCTTTTGTAATAAAAAAGCTCACCTTTACCAGAGCCTCTTTGACCATCGTCTGAGTAGATAACCAAATAGGCATCATTTTCCTTATAGCCCGTTTCTCTTGCACTTTGTACAGTTGTCTCCAACCAGTGACCCGATGTTAAAGTTGAAACAACCAGGATGCCGTTATTTGTACTGCTGTTGAGAATCCATTTGGTGACCTAATATACATTTGAGACAACAAACATACAGTTATGTCAGCCTTGTTGTGCTGTTAGTGTACTGGAGTGTGAATGTGGGTCTATAAATTGTGGGACTGACTACCAAGAGTGCCTTGGGAAAAAAAAAAAAAAAATGCAAAGTTTGAGGATATTCATGCCTAAATGCTTTTTATAGACTATTTATATGTTGTATGGCTCAGGGTCCCTGGAGGATCAGTGGTTAGGCCTCGGCGCTCTCACCGCCACAACCCAGGTTCGATTCCTTGCCAGGGTACCAACCCCAGCACAAGACAGTACACTCCCAGTGCTGGTCTAAATCCCAGATAAAAATTGGGGAGGGCTGCGTCAGGAAGGGCATACGGCGTAAAAACTGTGCCAAATCAAATATGTGGACCACTGATCCACTGTGTCGACCGCTAATGGGAGCAGCCATAAGAAGAACAACAACGTATGTTGTACCGCTAACTTGTCACACAGGCTAATGGTAGGATTACATTACATTACATTTTAAAATGGCAGGGGGGGAGCAGGTGTACTGAGGGTCTTGCTGTACCACCTACTGTCAGGACTGTGTCACTGCAACCAGAGGTGGATTAAGTTGCTTAGTCAGTTAACAATGTCAAAACAGATGCAATTCTAATGTTTATTAAGTAAAAGTATTCTGTGACAGTTTTTAAACTCTTTCCTTAGTTTATAGAATAAATGATAAAGTTTCTCAGTCAGAATAATTTGATTTGCAGTGACCCATCTTACTAAGGGGACAAGTGGACTCAAAAAATAATATGTTTAAATTCTCAAACATTTTTCAGCCAGAGAAAAAAGCTGAAAGGGTTAACTGTAAGGAAAAAAGATTCTGTAGACCCCATCAGCACATATTTTTCTTACAAGCATAATCTAATGATTTAAATATTAGGCTCATTATTTAAATGCATACAATAATATTTTGACCAATTTTCAGTGCACCTGGATGCTTTAATGTGTTAATGTTCCTCAGATGGAACAGTGGATAAATTGTCTACACCAAACATTAAAACCATCTGCCTAATATTGTGTAAGTCCCCTTTGTGCCGCCGAAACAGCTCTGACCCATCGAGGCATGGACTCCACAAGACCTCTGAAGGTGTGTTGTGGTATCTGACACCAAGACGTTAGCAGCAGATCCTTTAAGTCCTGTAAGTTGCGAGGTGGGGCCTCCATGGATCGGACTTGTTTGTCCAGCACATCCCACAGATGCTCGATCAGATTGAGATCTGGGGAATTTTGAAGGCCAAGTCAACGCCTTGAACTCTTTTGTCATGTTCCTCAAACCATTCCTGAACAATTTTTGCAGTGTGACAAGGCACATTATCCTGTTGAAAGAGGCCACTGCCATTAGGGTGTACTTGGTCTGCAGCAATGTTTAGGTAGGTGGTATGTGTTAAAGTAACATCCACATGAATGCCAGGACCCAAGGTTTCCCAGCAGAGCATTGCCCAGAGCATCACACTGCCTCCGCCGGCTTGCCTTCTTCCCGTAGTCCATCCATGTTGCAGCCCCATACGCAGCAAGCTGCAATGCACTGTGTGTTCTGACACCTTTCTGTCATAGCCAGCATGAACTTTTTCAGCAATTTGTGCTACAGTGGCTCTTCTATGGGATCGGACCAGACGGGCTAGCCTTCGCTCCCCACACGCATCAGTGAGCCTTGGATGCCCATGACGCTGTTGCCGGTTCACCTGTTGACCTTCCTTGGACTGATTTTGGTAGGTACTAACCACTGCATTACCAGGAACACCCGATAAGACCTGCCATGTTGGAGATGCTCCGATGTTTTTTGCTTTTTGCACCATTCTGTGTAAATTATAGAGACTATTGTGTGTGAAATTCCCAGGAGGTCAGCAGTTTATGAAATACGCAAACCAGCCCTTCTGGTACCAACATCGATGCCATCGAGCAAAGTCACAGAGACCACACTTTTTATCCATTGTTATCTACTCAATAGCTACTGCACATATTCACCACCCATTGTCTTGTTATTTATTTACTGTGTGTGTGTGTGTGTGTGTGTGTGTGTGTGTAAATGAATAAGTGAAGTAGCTGTTGAGTAGATAACAGTATGAATGGTAATTATACCATATTCAAATAGAAAAAATATCATATAAAATATAATATATGTAAGTATTAGTCATAAATATACAGTATGTAAGAGATATGTGCATTGTCATGAGTGACTGAGGGACAGATAAAGAAAAATAATGTGAAACATTTCACAGATCATACTGGTTGATTTGAGCTTTGATACCTGTAGAAGGTCAAATGTTAATGCATAGTTACTTTATATTTGATGAACTTACAGAAATAGAAAAAAAAAAAAAGTAATTGTGGCTTGTGCGAAAGTTTGAAACTGTAGTAAGTCAGTACTTAGTAACACCCGCTCTGGTAGATATCACAGCTCACAAACACTTTCAGAATGTCAGTACTTCTGTCCCCTAACAGAAGTACCGCTTACTTTACCCTGATGCACTCTTCACATGGCAGAGCAAGAGCAAGTATCCAAACCCCACTGATATCTGAGTGTCAGTCTCGGAGTAAGTGCATGTATCAGATGTGTGTAACTCACCGTCTGTGTGATGTTAAACACTTCCCATCCTTCAGTGTACACAGACAGTAACCGTGACAGGACCAGGTTTCCTCGCCATGGTTTCACTCTGCTGTCCAGCACTTCATACAAATCCACCTAAGACCCGACATCAGAGAGAACTGTGAGTCTGATCCTTCTTCCTTCACAATAAACTAAGCTAAAACTTACTCTGTAAAAGTGATGTCCAGGTAAAAGCGCGTGCGCGCGCCGAAACCACCGGAATTCCGCTTTGGTGATCTTCTCTCGGTGGCCGAATGATGTCAGGTTAAAAAAGTGAAACGCGCCATTCGACTGCGCTGGAAAATATTACAAAACAGCTGTAACAGACTGGCGAAAGGGCATGGAAAAAAAAGAGGTGTGTGAGTGTCTGTGAAAAGATGCAGTACTAATGGCAGATGGCGTTTTGTGGACTGGTCTGGGTGCTGCTGAGGGTTTTACGCACCTGCCAAGCTCCTCACGATGCTCCCCTGCAGAATCGCAGGGTTCCTCAGATGTTCCTCGTACAGCTCCAGCATAAAGCGAGGCGCTTTTTTGCGCGCTACATGACGCCGAACATCTGGGACCTGGAGCGCGTCATTCCACGAGAGCTGCTTGGACACATCTGTAATCACGCGCGCATCTGGAGCTTCAGAAACATCAGCGGGCAACACGCTGAAAAGTGACACCAGCTGCAAGGCAAGGATCTCCAGAAGATAGAGACTTCTCAGCAAAGCCATGGCTAGTTCCAGACGAGTCAGTGCGCACAGATTAAGCATCAGAGCGGAGCTTGCGCCAGTATGGCATGAGGTCATGTGATGCTGGACGGCACCGGTCACACTGGACTGCAGTGGCTAGCACTTAAACATCTGTACCTGCTGTGCTCATTGTGCTCAGTGTGTGACATGCTTTTCATCCAAAATCACTATCAACTAAAGCAAGTGCTTCCGTTCCACGTCGAATTTTATTCATAAAATAAAGATGCAGTGCAACAGTTAAGTTCTGAATCTCTTCCCAAACAGATCATTTCATTTATTCACTTAAGAGCTTCAAAACTTACCCACTGTCCAGAAAACTGAAGTCCAAATTAAACAACAACAACAACAACAACAATAATAATAATAATAATAATAATAATAATAATAATAATAATAATAATGAAAATCCCAAAAGAACACATAGTGTAGAACTCCACAAGCAAGACCTTTTTTAATTTAATCAATTATTATTATTACTATTATTATTATTATTATTATTATTATTATTATTATTATTATTATTATTATTATTATTGATTTTTCTAGGGGCATGTAGCCTTTTTGCTGTTGCTATTCACCTTTGTGATAAATACTACTACTACTACTACAAATAATAATAATAATAATAATAATAATGATAAAAGCACAAAAGAACACAGAACGTAGAACTCCACAAGCAAAACCTTTTTTTAATTTAATCAGTTATTAGCCTATTATTATTATTATTATTATTATTATTATTATTATTATTGTTGTTGTTGTTGTTGTTGATGATGATGATGATGATGATGATTTTTCTAGGGGCATGTGGCCTCTTTGCTCTTGATATTCACATTTGTGATAAGCAGCAATAATAATAATAATAATAATAATAATAATAATAATAATTTGATCAAAACAAGAATGAAATAAGAATAAATAAAAAGGTACAGCTTTCCAAGCACACGAAGCGCTTATGACTGATTGATAACAGAATTCGTTCTGTTGTTTGTAAGCAGTGAAGAAGAGCAGTGCGAACATTACCTAATGACGTCAATGGACAATGAAAAGACGTGTGTACTGCTGGCTGAGGGCAATGTGGGGTTTTGTAGCAGTTTGCTGTGTGTTATCTGTGTGCAGTCAGGTCTCCCTGCAGTGTGTTAGGTAAACGTAGGGACTCAACGATGACGCACTGATGGCACTGATGTGTGGGATTTTCCTGCTCTGTTCATGCATCATTACAAAAGTCTCATAGTAATAGCATCTGATCATGCTTTATAACCCTGAAGATGTTTCATCACTCATGCCAGAAGAGCCATCAGTTCTACTAATAATTACTAAAGTTAGGTGAGCTACACCTACTGTTATGAGATAAAAATAAAGAAAGAAAGAAATAAAAGAGATTACAGGATACCATTCAGCCATGTCACTGTGTGCATTACAGTTTGGTCTTCATGAGCAAAGCAAGTTCAGACAATCAGAAGCAGCCACTGACAGTACATCATGATCTGTTTCTGCATGCAAGGTGGCTGTACTAATCTCCTCCAAGCTCTGCTCTTCAGCATACTGTTGCATTGTTGCTATCAGCTCAGAATTTCTCCCAATCCTGCAGCCTATACCTACAGCGATCAGTAACATTAAAACCTAATATTGTGTAGGTCCCCTTTGTGCTGTCAAAACAGCTCTGACCATCGAGGCATGGACTCCACAAGACCTCTGAAGGTGTGCTGTGGTATCTGGCACTAAGACGTAAGCAGCGGATCCTTTAAGTCCTGTAAGTTGCCAGGTGGGGCCTCCATGGATTGGACTTGTTTGAACAGCACATCCCACAGATACTCGATCAGATTGAGATCTGGGGAATTTGGAGGCCAAGTCAACAGCTTGAACTCTTTCTAATGTTCCTCAAACCATTCGTGAACAATTTTTGCAGTGTGGCAGGACGCATTATCCTGCTGAAAGAGGCCACTGCCATTAGGGAATGCTGTTGCCATAAAGGGGTGTACTTGGTCTGCAACAATGTTCAGGCAGGTGGTACGTGTCAAAGTAACATCCACAAGAATGCCAGGACCCAAAATTTCCCAGCAGAGCATTGCCCAGAGCATCACACTGCCTCCACCGGCTTGCTGCATCCTGGTGCCATCTCTTCCCCCGAATATCCACATGATATAAAAGAAAACATGATTCATCAGACCAGGCCACCTTCTTCCATTGCTCCATGGTCCAGTTCTGATGCTCACTTGCCCATTGTAGGCACTTTCTGCAGTGGACAGGGGCATGGGCATTTTGACTGGTCTGTAGCTACGCAGCCCCATAGCATTAACTTTTTCAGCAATTTGTGCTGCAGTAGCCCTTCTGTGGGATCGGACCAGATGGGCTAGTCTTCACTCCCCACATGCATCAGTGAGCATTGGACACCCATGACCCTGTCGCTGGTTTATCGGTTGTCCTTCCTAGGACCACTTTTGGTAGGTACTGACCACTGCATACCGGGAACATCCCACAAGACCTGCCGTTTTGGAGATGCTCTGACCCAGTCTTCTAGCCATCACAATTTAGCCCTTGTCAAATTCGCTCAGATCCTTACACTTACCCATTTTTTTTCTGCTTCAACACATTGACTTAAGACTGTTTTCTTGCTGCCTAATATATCCCACTCCTTGACAGGTGCCATTGTAATGTAATCAGTGTTATTCGCTTCACATTTCAGTGGTTTTAATGTTATGGCTAATTGGCGTATACACTATGTTCAAACCCAGTTGAGGTCCTCACTCTTCCCTGTTCAAGGGAGTGGAGCAGCTACACCTTCTGTATGTCTCTGTTGCTGCTGTGTGGGAGGTGGGAATACACACCAGACCACCACAGGGCTGTATTAATACTACTACCACTACTACTACTACTACTACTACTACTACTAATAATAATAATAACAGTGGGTCTGAATGGGTTTCTGATGAGTATTCCCAGACCATTTTACTTGATTTTGAACTGAAAACCTGAAATGTGACTGAAAAAGTGCTTGACTTGTTAAATTAGTAATTTACTGTGTTTTTTTTTTTTTTAATGTTGCATACATTGTAATAATTTATTTTTCTTTTTTATGCTTTTGAAAGACTACAAGATAATGAAATGAAAATCCTTTTAAAAAACACGTCACTGTATGAAAGTAAATAAAAGAAATGGCATGAAGAACATGTTCGTCTGCTGATTTCCAACAGCTAGGTCCCATTTTTATTTTTGTCTAAGTTTTTCATGGCCTCCAACAGTAATAATGAGCGTGTCGTCATTTCTACGAGCCCTCTTTTTCAAAAGGATATTCTCCGTCACAATATTGGCCGACATTTCCATTTCATTCGACTGAGCAAAGATCGTTTCATGTAAACATGCGATGTAAAATGACAAGCTCTGTTTGTCTTATTATCTTCAGGAGAAAGAGGCTTGTGAGGGAACTGCTATACACAATTGTAATGTGAATGTAATAACAGGAGTGTAATGTAGGTGGTAACAGGAGCTAACTTGTTTTGTGGATGTTCCATAATGTGTAACTATAAATAGATTTAAAAAAGTGTTTGAGAGTTGTCCTGCACTGCCAGGTGTTCTAAGTGCAGGTTATCTTTTATATATTTATGCTTATTGTCCAGTGGGTCCATCATTTTATTTCACCAACCAGAGTATCTTTGCCAAATGACGAGGCAATACTAAGAATTTTCTGCGGCCAGTTATAGAATATAATGTGTGGCTATTTTGCTAAGGAAATAACAAGCATTGGCATTAGCTATGCTGCAAATGCTCTCGAGATAAACTATACCAGGAATGCACGCTATATCGAATATATCTCACTCAAAGGTGATTTCATGAATTATTTTTTGTCACAAATGCGCAAGTTAAGAGAAGAAAATAAAACGCAGATTTCCTACATGTGCCCTAAACCACTATCTGTCTGTCTGTCTGTCTGTTTGAATAGACACTCTGTGGAGATGGCTGACAAGTCGCGCATTGCAAGAAGTTGCAGTGTCATAAATACTCAACCAGCCAGTAAGCTCTCTGTGTTTGAAGGTTAAAGGTGACAGGTTTCATGACAAAGGGTATTATCAGGTTCACATGTAGCATCAATGAAGCATACAAATAAACAAATACATATATTTGTGCCACTATTTTTTTTTTTTTCAAATTTCAATTAATTTTATTTATTTATTTATTTATTTATTATTCCTTCATATCTAAGTGGCTGCTATAGGTGTTTTCGTCTTTATGGCCAGTTTTTATCTCTTTCGCTTAGTAGATGCTTTATTGATATTATGGCCATTGAAGAAAGGACACAATGTTAGCCAAAATTTCAAATTTCTGATTGAAAGTAACATTATATTTTCATATATTTAATATATTTAATCTTTTTTTTTTTTTTAGCCGAAAGAGGATGCCTTCTTTGGTCATTAATCTCTGGCAGTTTTACTCTTCTGGCTGCAATTTTTTTGGTGCCACAATTTATAATTCCTAGTCTTGAACTTTATCTAGGTAGAAAGTAGACTTTTTTTTTTTTTTGTAGCACTTTCCTAAGCAGAGCCCAAAGTTTGAACGCCAACTATTTGATAAGCGCCTCCACTAGATGGCAGCATTGACCAAGGAAAGTCTTCAGTGATCTTTGCACAACTCTCATGCTTAGACTTTCTATTAAATGCCACACGTATAAAATGCACACTAACACATGCTAGACTGACTGCTGCCCTGATTCATTGTGAGTGGCATTCTGGGCTTTGCTACAGCCGCATCATACCCTGATCGAGCCCTCTGTACCCCAGGAGTAAAATATCAATTATGCACTTGTATAGAGAGAGATGTAAGTTGTTTATTAATACTGTGCACAGAAACATATCATTGTGCTACCATCCTCATGCTAACTATATAGTAGTAGAATTGTTTAGCTTAGCTGAAGGAGAGAGCAGCAAATAGCTCTGGTCAGTGATGCACACTCGTATCAGTGCCCTTCTCCTTTATTATTTGAATGGTGAACACCTGGAAGGAGTTAAATGAGCAGTGAGCGTTGCTGTTGTTCTATTAAATATGTGCAGGGAAAATACAATTATTGCTAAAGTGGAAACACACTGCACAGGGATTATGGGGGCTCTGGCATTTTATGTTTTCAGACTCGGTGTGACTGAATTTTGCGTGACCTCGGGGCCATGGGGCTTAGCAGGGTGTTGAGGTTAAAGAAAGGAGGAAGGTAGTGTGAGCAGATGCTTTGTTGCTGCTTATTTCTCATTTCCTTTTAACCTTTGATCTGGACTTGTGTGTTTGTAGCGCAGTAGATTTGCATGCTCTCTAGTTTCACTTGTTTCTTTTTTCATCATTTGCCATCCAACATAACGCAACACTGCATGGTTAATGCGAGTTTCTAACAAAAATCACTGACATAATCCAGGAAAGATTTACAGACCACTGTTTAACCCAGACAAAAAGAATGAGGCCAGGGAGCAGTTTGGTTTTGACTTGCGTCCCTGGATCTGCTCTGTATTTCTACTAAAAGCAGGCATTTCAGAATGAACTCACACACTCTGCTGACATAAAATCGAAAGAAATTAGTAAGATGCCTGTAGGCCATTATAATCACACACACACACACACACACACACACACAAATAGAAATTAACATCTGAACCTCTCTTTCTTCTTACTTAATATAGCATATATTGCCAATCCAAAGCTTCTGAACATCCTGTATTTTAACATTTCTGTTTAAATGACATCATTTTAAATGCTCTAAACTTTGAAAATATAACCAAGGAATAAGTAAATGTCAATTGCAAAATGTTTAGTGCATTGTTACATTTAGTGCAATGTTAGAAATGACTATTTATATTGGAACAATCTACATCGAATCGAATCAGAAACGGCCAGAGTTGTAACCATAACACTCTAATACACACCATATATCTATATTTTACACTTAATACAAGTGCTAGCTATGACTCTCTTATCTATACAGCTCGCTTAACAGCCTTATCCTCCAAGTGTTTTAATAAAGCACTCACTTAGAGTCCCATTAATAAGTTTCACAAAGATCTAGCATTTCTTATTTAACGGCGATTCTGTATCTGTGTTGTACTACACTGTGTCCAGATTCCATAGTGTCGAATCACATAGTGCCTGTCAAATTCAAATCAACAGCTGTAATTCAAATCACAGGTGAGTATTATTTTAATATGTTATTGTTTCCATAGCAACAACTCATTCACAGGGACTTGTACGGCAGACAAGCTACATAATGTAAGGCTAATCATGAACACATGATTAAATGATAGGTTTTTTAAAAAGAAAAACCTATCATTGTTGATATGGTGGAGTGTTCTGTAAAGAGCTGTTTATTTAACATTGATGGAAGGAGTCTCCAGTGTCAGCACTTGGTAACAGCCAGCTTTTTTCAGCACAGGAAAGTCTTCAGCACATAGGACCCCAGTTTCATGGTAACATAACAAGCTGTGTTTTTTGTCTTACTGACTTCAAGAGAGAGAAAAAAGAGAGGTACTAACATGTATAGATTTTATAACATAAGTGATAACAGAAACAAGTTTCATGAACATCCCACAGCACTAAGTGTAACTCTAAACAGATAAAAAGTATGATGTCATTCTTCATGTATTAAAAACAATCATTGCCACACTTCTGTGAAGAATAAAACATTTTAGGACATGCTATTATTGGAAAATAATCGACATTAAAGTCAATAATAATTCCTACTATATGTGTCTAACTATAAATGGTTAAAAAGAAAGACGTAAATGAGAAATTGCAATCATTGGCAATCTGCTGTAGTATAAAATGGGGGAAAACACTTTGGGATGTGCTGGTATAGGAAAATGATTCGTCGTGGGTTTTTTTTGTCTATAACAGCAAGCCATCTTGTGTTTTATCCCTTTGACCAAACTTCAGGTGTTGAAAAAAGTTTGACTGGCAGTGAGTTGAAATGAATAGAACCTCTGTTTATTTCTAACATTACCTCTGCAGATATGGATGTACACCCCCTAACCTAACTACGCTACTACCGCTACAGCTTATGTCATATTGCATGGCTATGACTTAGAGCTTTATCCTACATTCACGTGGACTATTCTCACTTCTTACTTAGGACAGTTCTTCCAGATATCATGTTTACTTCTATCCATATGCATCGTTTGCTGCTACGTGTCATATTCTCCGGTTTATGCTCACGTGTAGTTTGTATCCAGTCTTCTCAGCTTCTCACTGGCTGTATTGTAATGTGCATGTTACTCTACTGAAGCTCTAGTTTTGTACAGTGTCTCTGCCTTGTCTTGTGTTACGTCTCGGACACTAGATATTCCATCCCACTGTATACACACACACAGATATATATATATTTATATATGGATGGATGGGTTGACATTAAAAATCAATTTAATCTGCATTGTGTTGGCTCCCACATTCTCTCATCCGTGCGCTGGTGAAACCTCAGAAAGCTGCCCCAACATCCATGTGTTTAAGACATGCCTGGACCCACATCTCCCAGCTTTCAGCACTTTCTACCTGCTCCTTCCCCAGAGGCCTCTGGCACTGCCATATTGATGTCCTCTGACAGCAGAGAATTATACGGAAATGAACCCGGCCATCTGACACCCTCCTCCTCTCCACGAGCTGCCCTGAAACACACATATACATATACATACACACACACGTCACACCACGCGTTGACTGATAAGACACATTGGCACATGGTAAACAAACAGTGGTGGGTGGGCTTAAAACCTCAGACTCACTGTAGCTACTGTGCAGCATGTGTGGAACATCCTGTTTTTCGAAAAGGTGAGGCATTAAATGTAGTAAAAGTGAAAGCTGTACATCTTGTTAAGGATATAAATGAAAGTGCTAATTAGAACTGATGTCTGATCATTTAGACGATACCAAAGCACCGGCGAATTCTCAGATCTGAAGATAAAGATGTTGATTCATTTTCTACAACAGCAGCTCTGACACATTTCTGTTATTAATGCTAATGTTATCGTTCCTATAGTAACAATTTATACAGGGACTCGTAGAGGACCTCATAGTTGAAATCCAATAATAAACAGAAAAAAAAAAAAAACACCTGGCATTTAACAGAGACAAAAGTTTTTTTTTTTTTGTATTATTAACTTCAAGAGAGAGAAAACTTCAAGAGAGAGAAGGACTGTTTATAGTTTTTAACGTTATAAGCGTTATAAGCGCAACATAAATTACAGAAGGAGACTCATGCAGCTGTAATTTATGTGAGTCATCAGTAATCACTCACACAACATCCTGTTTTTGGACCACTAAAGGAGGCATTAGGTGGAAAGACCATTCCCGTCAGATGAAGATGTGCAACAGATGGTGCAGCAACCGGAAGAATTTTTTTTTCTAGAGGAATCTGGACACTTGTTGAGCTCCTGGAATGCTTGCACTGAACGAAATGGAGATTGTGTAGGAAAATAATACAATTTTGTGACACCAATTTGCAATAAAGAACGCAAAATCTTTTTAAAAGAAAGTTTGGATTTGACTCACCCATGTGTGTTGTAATAGCTTTTGGTGATAACGGATGATATAAGCGGCCCTCTTGTGGCCTCCAAGGTGAGTGATTGTCACTTAGGGCTCCAAAGGCTCAGTAGAAGCCCTGAATATAACTATAAACAGATAAAAAAAATATGAGGTGTCATTTTTTTTAATACATAAAAATTCATACTTGCTGGCAAATTGATGTAGTTCAAGTGTCATAAAAACACTTTGATACAAGCTGTTATAGGAAAATAAGTACTCAGGATGAAAGCAGCTTCACATTGTTGATTATTTCACTATAACAACGTCGTTGTGTTTTATTCCTTACTTGTGTAATACAAGAGGTTCAAGAGAAGGACCACAAAATTCCTGTCTCATCCACTAGTATGGAACTTTTCCATGATATAAAATAAATAAAACAAAACACTCTTTGAGTGTTATAAAAAAAAAAAAATTAAAAAAAAAAACACTCTTGAGTACTAGCACTTTCTCTGACCTGTTTTGTTACGGCTCTCTGTGTGTATGTAGGGTATGTGCATGTGTGTGTACTTATTTTATCTCTCTGTTCTTTTATCTTGCACTTTCTGGTCAGTTTTGCAGCGCACACATCTGCTAGCCGCTTCAACAGCTCTGCTGTATTCTCTCTTACTGGTAAAATCAGCTTATATTTATATTTAGCATATACAAATCCCATTGTACTAAATAGTTATGACTACCAGTTATCATTTCATAGTCTTATATACTGTGCCCAAGCACACTGTCAACATTTTCCGCAGTAAACATAAGCATAAAGAATATGAAGCATAATACCAGTAAAGGTTAACACACGGTTAAAGCGATAGGACAATCAAGTAAAGATCATTTTCTAAGTGTTATCTGCATGTGTTGGAAAAAAAACCCACACACACATACACACCAAGTAACAATGTTAAAGACTCCTTCTCAAAAAAATAAACTCTCACTAAATCTCCCTTGGCTCTTAGTAATAAGAAAAAATAAAAAAATAATATATATCCTCCAGACACATTGCTTTTAAGAGAATTAATACATGCACTGGGTTTGAAATTTAGTGCCTAGAAGCTGAGGATCAGTGACCCATTTAGTGTATTTGTGTGTGTGTGTGTGTGTGTGTGTGTGTGTGTGTGTGTGTGTGTGTGGTCTATATGGGGACTAGATTATGCCTTTAAGATTCCGCTGGACTTCGCTGATCCACAGCGTGTGTTCACAGGTGGGAGTGCAAATAAGAAATGAAGAGAATGTTACAGTGATAAAAGAAATCTAAAGAAGGTTTAGAGAATGGTTTTAGAAAGACCACGCTTCATTTCAGCTTGCAGCTTTGGGCTGGATCAGACATGCACTCTGTAAAATAAACAGGATATTTTTTAAAGAAGACTTCTGTTTATACTGACATGAAATCAAGGGCACAAAAAAATAAATAAATAAAAAAAATAAAATAAAAATTAATTGGTATAGAACAAACTTTTTGACCGTATCTGAAGAATAATGTACTGTACATCTGAGGCTCTAAACTCGTTAGAAAAATAATAATTTGATCATTTTTATAAATAATTATAAATAATTCGGATTTTGTTTCGCATCATATTGGTAAAAGCAATGCGTTTATACATACATACATACATACATGTGCTCAAGTGGTGTGAGTGTTTCTACATGCGTGTGTGTGTGTGTGTGTGTGTGTGTGTGTGGTCTATACGGTTTCCACTAGACCCTAAAATCCATTCTGTGTAAGGGTGGCTGGGTGGCTTCATTTCCACAAAGAAACACAAAGCTGGGAGGCCCTGCAGTAAAACAAGCAAGATGCCTAGGAGAGGCATATACCATATTCTTCAGTGTTAAGCTAAATCAACAATACGGGGATGGTTAGTGTAAGTGCTAAATGGATTGAGACGCTGCCCCAGGTTCCTGCATAGTTTCTTGAGTCAGCTGGAAGGCATTGTGCAAAACACCTATGACTCAATACTGAGCTGCATGAAATGTACAAAAGGAATATACAGTATAATATAGAGAGCCTTAAGAAGAAAGCAAAGCTAGGGAAAACTCCGCAAAAAAACCCCCCAAACTCTAGCAAAAAGTAGATGTATTATTATATAACCTTTTTTAAAATCAGGGTTAATATAGAACGGTTCAAAAGGTGAAATTTGGCTGGTGTCCTTTTTTTTGACAGCTATTTCCTGTAACTTAGAGGTGCTTTAACCAGCATGAACATTACAAAATCAAACACAGACAAAAGGACAATACTTTAAAAAAAATGAATGCATTTTTTATTATTTATTTTTTTAAATGATTTAAGCACTATTTAGCCAGACTATATAAGCTTACCATATATGGTACCTATGCATTTAGCTTTGTTAACAATGATATTCGTTTATTCATTAAGCAGAAAGATGGTGTCTTTGTTTTTGAAAATACTCACTGATAGTGTATTTGTATTTGAGTGTATATTTTGGGAATTGCGTAACGTGTTCGGTTTCTTTAAAGAATGATACTTTATTTAAAGGAAATATCATTTTTGTTCATTGAAATACCAACAATCTTTGTAAATTTAACTGAATATAATTATGCTTCTGTCTGTAACTGAAGGAGAATAAGTGATCAAATGGCAGTGAAGAGGAAATCACCACAGGTCTTATAAATCACCTCACCTCTGTTTGGAGACTAGAGGCCAATTCACACCACCAATTGTTCTTGACATTACACATTCCTGTTTCTAATTATGCTTTGAGTAGGTGATAATAAAGAAAGGTGATACATAACATCCATCTAAACACTATAGAACCTGGTCAGCGAGTAGAAGGCTTATGGTGGACATTGGACATCGTCTCCCATCCCACACAGGCCCTGCCAACATCCACAGACTGAAGAGGACGGTCCAAACACAGTGAGCATTTGAGCACTGGGTGTCCACTAGTTTCTCATCTCAAAGACACTGTGTAAACGGTGTCCTGTGGTGACAGACTGCACTGCTGTTCAGATGTCTTTAAGACAGTCCTGCTTTCTGGGAAAGCACAGAGAAAAAAAAACAATGGACCCAAACTGGTCCACTAAAGCCTCAGAAATCTGTTTTTTCCTTTTCAAATACTCTTCCACTGATGATAGCTGAAAGGCAATAAATACTGTCATTTCTGCCAAATAATACCCATCTATCCATTCATCCATCCATTTTCCATACCTCTTATCCTACACAGGGTTGCAGGGGAGCCTGGAGCCTATCCCAGGGAACTCTGGGCACAAGGTGGGGGACACCCTGGACGGGGTTCAAATAATAACCCTCATTTCTTCATTCATACTCATAGCAGAAGGAATATCTTTTTTCATACCTAGTCATGGCTATGCCCCATGCAACATAGACTCAGCAGTCCCCTTCTCCTGCTTAAATGAACTCAATCCAGAGATGAGAATCCTTACACCTAGCAGTGCTTGCATTTACATCATCCTTTGAATTGTAGCATTGTCTCGTTCTTGTTATGTGTAGTCTTGCCTTGGTCTCTCTATCTTGCGTTGAAGAGCCTTGTGCTTATTTTTCAAAAAGTCAGTGTATTAGTAATTGCATCTATAGCCACCGGTCTGTTTTTGGTCCGGGTCTTGTTACTTCTGAGTTTGTCCGGTTCTGATACATTTGGGTAAATCCATTTATTCATCTTCAGTCTATCCTGGGAACGCTGGGTGTGAGGTAGGAAGCCACCCTGAATGGGAAGCCAGAGCTGTGAGACGACAACTGTCTATTTGTATTGCCTTATGTTCAATAGTTCTTTGCTTTAATGCTGCACTGGTTCATTGTTCTTATTAAATAATATCATATAATAATATATAATAATATAGAAATCAATGTTGGACCTCTTGGTTGTTGTTACATCCCTTCTATCAATCATGTTATAGACAAGCCTACAAGAGCATGTCGCTCTACTCCCATTGTACTGCTCAGAAATACAGACATGGCAGAATTCAGTGCTATATGGTAAGCAATGTTGTGGCATAATGATACTAAAAAAATACAGGAGTAAATTTGGGAGCCACAAATGCTCAGCACAACAAATCATCATCATTGTCATCATCTTTATCCTGGTCCTTATCCTGGTCAGGATCACTGAGGTTCTGAAGCCAGGGTGTGAGGAAGGAGTACACTCTGGATTGAAGTAAGGCACGATGGAGGTATCTACCTACTGGCATGTTTTTGGGAGGTGGGAGGAAACTGAGGAACCTACACAGACACATGCGAAATGCCACACAAACAGTAACCTGAGCTCAGCACCAAACTGGGGACCCTGGAGCTCTGAGGTGACACCACTCTGCCGCCCCACTGCAACAAAGCTTGTATTTCAACAGAGCTTGTTGACCTATACTGGCAATGAAGGATGACTGAGGTGCCTAAAATACGCTGGACATTTCCATACTCACTCTCTTGCTAGACATTATAAATTTCTGAATAAACAAATCACCTACATGCCATGTCAGCATTTCTCATGTCATAACCAGCCAAGTATAACCAGATGATGGAATGCTAGCTAGCTAGCTACAGAAGTAATGTAATGTAAACAAACTGTACCAGCCCCTGTAGATTGTGGGAGGTAGGCGTTTGTGTACATGGATGTGGATTGGAGGTGTTGTCAAGTTCTTCACCCTGTAACCATAGAGAGTTGTAAGTCCATAGTATCCGACGTCTACGGAAGGGGACACTTCAGAGTTTTCAATGTGGAGAGCACAGCCTTGACAGGAAGTAGAGCATAACCATGACCACTTTAGAATAGACCATATACTGTAGTACATATACATAAATATAGTACCATATACACCTACAATATGCAAAAACAATATACAAAAACTTTCTTTCTCCTTTTAACTGCCATAAATGGGACAAATACCTGTAGACAAGGAAGGACAACTGCACACTGACTCATATTAAACAGATAAGTTGAGCAAAAGAATTTTGTCTATAATGCACATAGCTTTTTTCCAGAAATAAGATAAAATACATAAAAAAATCAGTTGCCAGAACAACTCAGCACTACTGATCTCATCCAGTGTCCACTTCTTCCATACACCACTCATTAGCCTCCTCCTTCTAACCACCATGACATCCAACGACTGGTATCCAATGACAGCGCAGCTCTCATCTTTCACAACCGTGAGCATCCATCATGGCTGAAAGTGGAGGGTACGCTGCTTACATATGGAAGACATAGGCTATAAAACTTCATTTTTCATCTCAGCTCGGCAGTTACGGCCCTGATGTAGTGCTGATTTCCTAACGGGCCCCTTGTTGCTTGGCCTGGACTTTATACGCCATGTGTTGCGTTCTCTTGGATCCTCATCAAAACAGCCACCTCAGAAATGGAAGCAGACCCAAGAGTGAATGACGGCACATCTAAACTCATCAGTGATGTTTTTTATTGTGTGCACCAAGTAATGGGGTAGACAGTGGTGAAGTAAGAACATTTCAACAGAATTTCAACCCATCTATGAGTCTGTTAGTGTGTAAATATAGCTAATATGGATTAGAATTGTCAAGAGTTGTTGAGAGTAGGATGTTGGTTCTTAAATTATGGCTTTCATTGAAATTAAATTTTTTTTTTTGTGTACACAAAAAAAGGAAACAGAGAGAAATAGTGAATAAACGACAGACTTGTGTATATGGTGCTAGTAGGCCAGTGTTTACATGGACTGGCAGACCTGTTCCTGGCTCCAGACTGCAAGGCTGGGGTGATGTACAGTTAGGACGCTATCGTCTGAAGGACGGATTAGTAATTTCCTGCCAAACAGCCCTGAATTTCTGTGTGGCTGGCACCGTCTCCTCCACACTCTCCGTTTTTCCCCCGAAATGAAACATGTATATTTTCCTTAGTACAGACAAAGGCCATAACTCAAAAAGCCAAATCAAAAATTCACAATCCAGGCTGCTCTTTTTTGTCAGTTCCTTAATAAACCTCATGAAACATCTAAGATGACCTCGTTTTTAAAATAAGCATGAAAAGAGCTCCAGGCAGTCGAGCTCATACGACCTCATATGAAGGATTTATAAAGTGTTTATACAAACGCTGCGCTGACCAACACAGCCTAAATGAGCGGCGGATCTCGAGTTTCATGCCGCGTGGCTTGTTGAAGGAGAAGCCGATAACAGCTTGGCTAGCTGCAATTACGTTTTATTAATGATCCAAAAAGCCTCAGAGGAGCACTTTTCCGAGCGCACCTACACGCTGTTGCCAAAAGCCGTGCTGACCGGATTGTGACCATCTCGGTGCTGACTCCAGAAAGGAAGGAAAGAAACACATCAGTTTAGCTGCTGCCATAGTAACCCTCTTTGGGAAAGCAAGCAGTGCTTTATGTGAGCCAATATAAAGTCAATTCTCCATGAAGTGCATAACCTCAGCCTCGGGTGGGTTTGTGTAGGGCCCCTGTTACCTGTGATTGCTTGGCTCGATAACAAGCAGTAGTTGTAAAACTTCTTCCAAGGAAGGAGCTGAATGCTTTAAAAAAAGACATGTAAATATGTACTCTCTCATCATACAACACTAGAACAATTTGTACATAAGCATTAAAATATTAAGAAAGAACGTCAACCGGCCAAAATGTCAGAGAGAGTGAGATGTTTTGGTGTCAGGACAGAGAAGAGAACGATTTACTGTTCAGTCCCTAGAGCTTCTCACGAAACCGGCTTCACTCTCTGCTAGCTAGTGACTTTTTAAGAGAACAATAGGTTTTTTTTTTTTTTTTCATTCCAATGTTTCCAAATATTCAATGTTTTCCAAATGATAGCACATTTCTGACAAGTGCTTAAAAGAAAATTTCAATCATTGTGTGTTTAAACTTCTATTATGTGAATGGTGTAAAGAGGGCAGTACAAAATTGCATTAACAAAAGAAATACACACACAACACACTGTACAGTATGGTAGTAAATAACAAAATAATATGCACCACTACATACACTGTGTGGCCAAAAGTTTGTGGACACATGAAAATCACACTCCAACCTTGGTAAACCATGTCTACATGGAGCTCGCTTTGTGCACAGGGGCAACTGTGTGCTTCCAACTTTGTGGAAACAGTTTGGGGAAGAACCACATATGAGTGTGATGGTCAAGTGTCCACAATACTTTTGGCCATATAGTGTGCTTTAAATCTGCATTTTAGAACATCTATTGAATTTTAAAACATTTTCCAATGGCTGAGCTTCTACTAATCCTCAGGACTAACAGTAGGCCTGCCTTATCTAACTGAAGTGATGGGCTATACTGTTTAACAAGATCAGCAAGATACACTGCAGATAAACTATTCAGAGCTTTATGCGAGTGTTCTTATTTGAAATACCATTATTTAGGAAAAATAAAACTATTAGTATACCATTAGTGTGACGAAACAGTGGATAGCGTTGCTGCCTCATATCTCCAGGGTCCCCAGTTTAATCTTGGGTTACTATCTGTGACAAGTTTCACACGTTCCCTTTATCATATCTTCTCTTTTTTGGTATTGCTATGCCAACACTCCTGTACACTTTTTAACCTTATTTGCTTATGTGCTTATGTGTTTTTTAAAGACACAAATTTATATTTCAAATAAAATAATAATCAACGAAAGGCGAGTTCGAGCTGGAAAAAATATATTCATTTGTCCTTGCATTTGGATTTTTCCATCGAGCCCCTAGGTAAAAGGAAAGACCTGCATGTTGGGTTGTCAGCACTCAGTCCTCAGCGATCTTGAGCAACTTTCCCCCCCATGCCATCATCCTTGGGTGTGCCTCCAGCAGTTCACCATCTGCCCTAACAAACACCCCCCTGACATGGCAGACAGGTGGGGAAAGCGAGGGCTCGTAACGAGGCCGGAGAGGATATTCTGCAGCAAGGTGCTGATGGATTTGGGATTCTGCCCTTGTCCTTGCCCATGTGTACCTGTCACCACTCTTGCACAGCAGCTTCTACCAATAAACACAACCAGCTCCTTACTGTTTACTTTGGTGTCGTGCAAAGATCACCTTATACCATGTTGAGATAGAGAATTATAGCTGTGGTCCTGTACATCTGGCTAAGCACACATATGGTTGCAGAATAATCGCTAAAGTGAGCATCATTTTAACTATTATTTGCAAATGAAATAATGTTTTAGCCAATTTAGAAAAAAAAAAAAAGTTTAATTGAACTTTAGCATTTTATATCAGCATGAATGTGCTTTTCCCTTCACATACATCATAAACCTATATTGCCTGACATGCATAAATCTGTGAACAAAAAAGGCTTATTTTATGTAATATACTCCATACAATTAAATACAATTAAGAAATAAATAAATGTGGTATTTTAGACGCCAACTAAATAGACTTGTGATTTAATGCACCACAAATAACTAACTAACTAACTAACTAAATAAATAAATAAATCTAACAACCAGTTAGCTTCCTTGTATTTAATTAAACTGAGGAATACAGCAATGAGGATCCAGATTAAAATACCGTGAATGTTTCAGCCCTAACTGATTCACTCCATCAAATAATAACCAGCTTTATTCGATTATTTGAGTGAAAAATCGCACAGCTGTGCTGGATGCCATCATGGTATATGCAGTGTGGTTAGTTTGAAATTCCTAACAGGTTGATCATGTGTATTTATGAAGCTTTTCAGTCATTGGGAGTGTGAGTAGTAAATCAGGATGATCTGAATCTTAAATATTTCGGTTCGTATCTCTTCTGAACTGGAATCATTATCTCTGAGTGATGAGCGATCTTTAAGATTATGACAGATGACGAGGTTTTATAACATACTTATGTATATCATGATTAACCTATGGGAGATACATTGAATACTACATCTTGCTTCCCTCAGTGCTTTTTTTTTTGTTATTTGCCTACAGAACTGCCTGCAGTCTGCTGAACCCCTGAAATGTGTATGCAGTGGTGCAAAAACACTCATATATATATATATATACATATTATAACATTAATTTATATATATTATAAAGCGTGCTAAGGCTACTTAACATTACTATAAATATTGTCATTCCTTAAAGCTGCAGTATGCATGCTTATTCTTATTAAAAATGAGTATTTTTCTTGAGTGAAGGGAGAGAAAAAAAAAACAAAACCAACCATACGAAAAAAAAAAAAAAAGAAACCCTAAACCTGCTGTGAGTCACTCGGGAAAGCCTGTAGTCATGATTTGGTGTTTTTTTTTTTTTTTTTGGACACTTATGTTACTTGGCATCTCAGATATGTCATAAGTCATCACATATTAACTAGGTAGTCATCTAATATTAACTAGTTAGGTAAAAGACAGATCAGACACAAGTACACTAATAAGATCACAATATACACAGAAAAAAAACAGATTGGCAAAGAAAAAAAAAAAAACATCCTCAGAATTAGCAACTAGGCATGCAAGTTTTGTTCTGCATGCTGTCTCTATGCTAGCAAGGTAGCAGCTAAAGTTAGCTGTCTAGCTCACTAAGATCTGCCACAAAACACTGTAGTAACACAACACAATGTGAACAGCACGCTACAGAGATCGAGATGGTTCTCTGCAGAGAATGTGTATTGACTTGCCATTAAGAACTGTCAGATTAATCCACATGGAGAAGAACGACTGGGCACAGCCCATGTTAAAAAAAAAAATGTTTGTGCACCAGCAGCTTGCAATAGCCTTCTGCTACCAAACAGCTCTTCTAACACAAAATCCCCAAATCCTACACCCAGCAGCTTTAATTTTTGGAATAGAAAATGTATTCAATGAAGTAACGGGAAAACTGTCTGTCATTATTTTAATAATGGAAAGGAAAAGTGAGCACAGATGATCAGACAGGGATGAATCGCCCCTTTGTTGCGTCTGTGCTGTTTATCACAGTACAGGGCAAGAATTGGGCTTTTATCATTGATCCCTCAAGTGGTATATTAAGGCTTATAAGAAATGTTATCGCAGGATGAGACCCCCTGCACCTCACAGCAGGGTAGCCACCTGTTATACGCTCAAGAGAAGGCAAAAAAAAAAGAAAGACATATATTTCGAACTTGTCATTCTCTGAAGAGGGAAGAGAAAGAGCGAGACAGGCAAAGAGATGGATGGTGGTAAAACAAAAAGCTGGAAGTGTCTGCACTATGTCATTGAAGTGCAATGCATCCGGTGGCCAAGATAAATGTGAAGTAAAACCCCCAGGACGGACGGTGGCTCGTTTCTTTTGTGAACTCGGGCACTGATTGGAGCCAAAAAAGGCCCACCAAAGAAAACAAATATCAAACAGCTCCTCTTGTTGTAAGCCAATTATGTAACCAGAGAAGCCCTTATGAAGTGCTTGCTGACAGTAAGTCATCCATTAGTGCTAAAACACTCCACACAGACGAAGCAGCTCACTTAAATGTTAAATATCAAAGTGGGAAATCAGCCCAGATGACTAATGCGGTCAATTTGTAAGTTCAAGTCATTCGAACTGAGAAGAGACCAAAATGTGTGAATTTGTGAATAATTGCCTGAGCTATAGTAATGCAGATTTTATTTCAGTATTGTAACATGTAAGGTTTTACTCAATTATACCTTCAGCTGCAGGTGAAACATAGTCATAGACATCCTACTATATTTTTCTGATATAATGCCCAGGTGGGTGATGTTATGGCATCATCAACACCTCTAGACGGCTTCACATTAAAAAAATACAGAACTTTCACACACACATTCATTCACACATAGAATAGAAGCCAATCCACCTACCTGCATTTTTTTTTTCTGGGAGGAGATCGGTGAACCTGGAAGAAAGCCACATGAACATGGGTAGAACATACAAAACTCTGGAGCTGTGAGGTGACAACGCTACCTCCCGCACCACCATGCCACCACGTTACGATATATTGCCAAGCTAATACAAATACATGTAAATAGCGTCACAGATCCGTTTAAAAGTAAAAAGGATGAACCCATTTTTAAGATGAGATCAAGAGTCTATAAAATGTCCTTGCACAATAATTGTTATTAGGTCTTATCCAAGAATCATCAGAGTCCAGAACACACACTGACATGGAAAACGGGAACAAATCCACAGTTGTTCTCCAACTAGGTAGGCTGGAGTTAACAACCTGAAACTAACATAACCACAGTGGACTAGGGCTGGGATTAAATACATATGAAGCTTTGTGAACACAATACAAACAAAGAAGTGTATACACAGATTGAGGCAACACCAGAGCAAGATACAGGTGGAAGCAATATTCAGGGAGTCTGGTGAAGAAAGTAAGGGGGGGAAAAAACACATCATACAAACAAGATACAGAAATACAGACTTGGTCTAAATCCCCGTTAAATATCAAACTATCTATTGAAAAGGACATGATGTTTGTGCCACTGTAATATTTCCCCTATGGTTTTCTAGGTGATGTCATGGAGGCAGACGGAATGGACGCGTGTGTAAGTTTATGGTTTTTATTAAAATGATTCAGATGAATATACAACAGGGCTCAGCAATTCTCAGAAAGAGAGACAGGCTAAAGCTCAGGCGATTGAAAAGCAGGCATTAACTAGACAAGGCTAATGGGATAAAAATAAGCAGGCAGTGGTCAAAACAAAGCAGCAAATAGGCAGAGAACAAAAACTCATGGTAGCGTATTTTCTCCACTACAAGCTAATAATTTAGTGCTTTACATATTAAGATGCTCACATTTTTGTAATTTGCTACACTTTAAAATCATCTCACTGGAGCACTTTGTCACATTAAAAGCCAATCGTTCCTGAAGCTTCCTTTTACTCTTCCTTTTGTAAATTCAGTGCAGCCTTTCCCTCCATCCAGAGCTCCACTCAGAGCGATAGACTGTCCCAAGATGAATGAGTGAAATTTAGATGGGAACCGTTAAAATGGTGGTCCTGAGGCGACACATAGACCATAACACTACTGCAAAGAGTAGCAAAGGGGATTGTATTTGCAATCGACTGCAGAAAGGACAGTAAATTTCTGACTTGATGGATGCCCTTGCTTTCTTTCCAGTATTTCTACTGCTAGTAAAATCTTTGAGGTTGCTTGTGACTATTGGGATGGAAGCTTATAAACTTACTTTTTCAGCCTTAGGTGGTAATGAGCCACAAGAGGAAATTTAATATGAAGTTTAGGATGTGGGGAAAGGAGAATTCTTGTATTGTAGCATATCATACAACCCTTCAGTCTCCCAGGTGGAAGATTTCACGCTTGTCTAGTGGTGACTTCGCACTTGGTCTCTTCTTCAGCACATACTGACTCAACACTGAAAATGAGGGACGCCTGGGATACATGTTCAGATGCTTTACCATATGTGCCCCTACTGGCCACCCCAATAAACCATACTGTAAAAATTAGTAGGGCATAACGGTGGCCACCGCAGCATGGGGAAAGGGTTTTGTTTCCTTTTCTTTCTCTCTTTTTTTGGTTTGTGTTTCTTCAGTGCAATGAGCTCGCCTTCATCTAAAAGCATTTCTCTGTACATAGTAGGTAACATTATTTATTGAGAATCATAGTTTCTTCTCCAGACAGTGAAACCAACACCAGCCTGAACTAATCTTAATAGAACAATACAAAAAGCACCCTTATACCATGGTGTAATTTTAACTGAACATGTCATACTTTAGTATGTATTTCATTAAATGATAAATGGTATCAGGCGGCATGGTAGAGCACAGCTCCAGGGTTCCCGGTTTGATCCTGAGCTCCGGTTGCTGTCTGTGCAGCATTTTGCATGCTCTCCCCCGTACGTATGGGTTCCCTCTGGGTTCTCCGGTTTCCTCCTACTGTCCAAAACCATGCAGGTAGGTGTATTGGCTACGCTAAATTGTCCCTAGGTGTGATGGACTGTGTAAGTGTGTGTTTGCATGGTGCCCTGCCCTGTGTATTCCCACTTTGCGCTCAATGTTCCTAGGATAGACTCTGGCCCACTTCGAACCTGACCAGAATAATGAATAAAAAGGGATCATCGGCATGTGCGTGTTTAAGTCATCAAACATGTCAGCTACCACTATAGTAACATTGTGATCGATATGTCAGTCGGACAAATGAATAAAATTCTTTCATGGGTGGCTAATTAAGGATATGTTTGCAAGCTACACTATCTCATACATGTATAAACTGTTGTGTGCAATGTAACTTCTATCAGAAAGAGAAGAATAATAAAATAATAAAATCCATTCTGTATTTAAAACCCTAAAATAAATAATGTGTAGGCAATTTTCCATTTCTAGTCGCCAGTAGGGGAGCGAAATCTCGCACCACTTTCCCAAGGGTGGTTTAAAGCTTTTCAGAATAGAGATTGGAGCCAGGCAGCTTAGAGATTTAAGT
This sequence comes from Pangasius sanitwongsei, assembly GCA_037576675.1. Lineage (NCBI taxonomy): Eukaryota > Metazoa > Chordata > Actinopteri > Siluriformes > Pangasiidae > Pangasius > Pangasius sanitwongsei. The sequence goes on along the minus strand of CM075014.1, from coordinate 3,750,556 downwards.
AATGGAAGGATAACATTGGTCTAGAGACGCCAAGGCACTATTTAGAAGTTGTAGCCTCATCCCTTGACCTTTCTTTTTACCTCACAAGGGATGACCCAATGTTTGGAGTAACAGTATGGGACATTATGAGCTAAGGCATGTTTGGTTTAGTTCCTCCTACTATTCCCAGGCCAACTGTAAGGTTTAGCAAGGGCAAGAAAGCAAAAGATTATTTGGGGAAAGGTTCTTTCTGTTGAATTCTGTAATGTTTGTATGTTTAAAATCAAAGAATCTTTTGCACAACTATTTGTAGTTGGGATAGTTAACAACATTGCACTTGTATTAAGATTCAGTAGCGTACTTGACCCATTTCATTTCACAGTACATCTGATGCTAATTTGTGAACATAGGGTTAACGTTTGCCTTCATTAATTTGGCAGACACTGATATCAAAAACAACTTACAGACCAGGACTTAATAGAGCCACGGCATTTGAGCTTATTCCACAGAACTGCTTAGAATGTTGAAAAACCACTTACTCTATTGTGTCTAATAGAATTTTGGTGGGGCAAATTGTATTGTTTAGTCTGGTGTACGTTTGGCTGGCTTCAGATCTAGACAGCAACTTTGTTGTGGTTTGTTAAAAATATTCTTCACTCTCGTTGCTATCCATCTGCACCGCTGCACTTTCACTTAAGCTCCCTACTACTCTCAGAGAATAGTGGATTTTAAGATGCAGTCAGCCCACTGGCATTACCCAAGAGGGACTGGTCAGTTTCAGACAAAAGCTTTCACCACATGCTTCAGCATTTTTTCCCTCTCTGGCCTAATAGCTCCTTCACTAGGTGAAATTCTCAAAAGGCAAGAAGAGTAAGTGAGATTCCTTCTCAGACATCTGCTGCAGTTTTACTTGGCACTAGGTTCTGGCTGGACATTCCATCATTGTTATTTCTTTGTTCAGCTCTTCAGAGAGAAAATAAAGATATTACAGGCTCCGTCTACCCAGGCAGTAGGCTAATAGCAGCCTGCTGGTTCCTGGGTTCCTGTCTGAACAAAATACATTGCACTCAAACACACTCACTACAAAAGGAACACAATCAGCCTGTTATACAAGAGGTCTGTAATCGGGTCTTTTTTTTTTTTTTTTCAGTAACGCCTTCCTACCAATACAGAATTCAGGCCAAAATAAAGAAGCGAGTCTTCGGCCTTGCCTTTGTTACATATCTAGAAGGTTGCTGCTGTAAACAAAAGTGGGAAATAGCCTCAGGATTGTCCTGTTTCCTTCATTTTTACCAAAACACTTTGTTGGTTCATTTAGTGTGACTTAAATCCAAGCCAAGCCACTGAACAATTCTCTTGTGATAATTTCTCAGTTTAACCTGGCAGTGACACGCTTCAGCTCACACAAATCTCTGCACTAATATTCTGTCTTCATTTTACATTTATGGTATACATTTATGGCTTTGAACAAACTATTTGTTAATGCTAGTTATGACCTTATTATAACCTTCGAGAGCTAAAAACGTACATCATGTTTCTAAATGTTTAGAGATATAATCAACCAGATTATACTCAGGACGGCTATCTGGTCCCCTTTGTAACTCTAAGTCTACCCATACAATATTTCACAATAATAGAGCAGAGTTTACAGAGATATAAGTATCGTCATGGAAAACAAAGGAAATGCACTGAATTGCCACCGAGACAGCAGTGTTGCTGAAATCACCACTGGTTTGGGAACAGCCTTCCAACCGAAAATATCCAGTCAACAATAATCCTGTTGTTCGAAACTGACCACTGATGAAGGGCTACCAAAATGGAAAGAGATTAGCTATAGTCCGATATGCTCAAATTAGCACAACACTAGTGGCGTAACGCAATGCCAGTGTCTGTTTAGTGATTCAGATGTTCATATTTGTATTTTTATTTGAATTTAAACCCAAAGTAGGCCTAAACTAGAAGGTAGAAATGGCAGCAGTGTCAGCATTGTGTGTGAATTCTGGCTCTGACAGTTTCTCAACCTCAGCTACATAACTTGAATTCATAACTATCATCTCTTAACTAGAGATGTGTGCAGACTGTTTTTTTGCAGCCCTGTGAATCTCTCTGGCGAGCTTTCTACAGCCAAAAAGGCACTAATTGTGCACCTCCTATTCACATTTCGAGTATGTATTCATATTCAGTTACTTCTCTACGCATCACCTATTAGTATACCATTACTATATCAGTGTCACTGCCATGCTGAGAATGGCCCAGTACTCAAATAATACCTAGTCAGCGATGGTCTGGCAAAGGATGGGGCTGACAAACTGTACATAGCAACATATAAGTTACAGTAAATAACTGTATTCTTAATGAAGTGTTCCGGTGTGGTGGGTTTTCTTGCTTGTTGTTGTTTTTTTTTTTTCCTGTTTAATACATTTTAATGTTTCTTAGGTGAAAATCCAGAGATCTTGTTACTTTGATCCAAGGAGCCAACGGCTTGTAGCCTACTCACAGCTAACGAGGCATAACATTAATGCGTGCCAGACTTGTGGTGACCCAGGGATCTTCACTGCATTTTATTATAAGAAAGTTAATATATTAGGTTTTATTTTATAATATTCCAAGTTGTGCAGTATGATTTCACCTTGCACATTCCTGTTTGTAGTGATCTGTCATGCAGTGGGTGTTCACACCATATATAACATTTTATAAACATTGGATTACTCTCACTTTGTGTGTGAAAAACATGGATTTGAGCAGGATATAATCCACACATTGAGCTGAGCAGCTGAGAGTTAAGGGTCGTGTGTATGTACTGAGCGGCAGCTCTGCGGCAGTTCTGGAATTCGAGTTGTGAGCTACCTTGCCTTTAGGCAGCCTGTTTTCAGCAATCTACATTCACATCATTGGAAAACTTCAGACTTTGCTGCTGTTTGCCAAAAGAAAGCGTGATTACTAGCCCTCCTGGAACTGTATATTTTAGGCTGTAGAGCCTAAAGCTGCCAGGTCACTGCATGAACGGTACAATTTAAACTGTGGCCTCTAGCAAGAGAGAGAAACACACACTCATGCTAATGTTATGAGCTTTACGTCAAACAGAAGCGAACAGAGCTTTATTAGAGGCATTAAGCTTGTTATCAACCGAGGGGTCAGACTTTGGAGGTCAGTGACGGTGTAATTGAGAAAGCTATAAAAGTGTGATTGGTTTGCCATATCAAGGGTGATTACTTGCACAGATCTTAGCACTTCAAGATGTTTCTAATGAAACTATGTTCCTCAGTCTTTGTGTTCTAAATGAGGGCCATGATTCAATCTTGTTTTTTAAAAAAAAGTCAACACTATATTGTACCCTATCCGTCGTCACTGGCCAGTACCACGCTTTTTACCAGACAGTTTAAATATCTTGAATCTTAGTGACATCACCAATGACTGGAGTATATGATACACACTGTCAGTCCGGTTCATTTAGAACTTTATGTTATTGGATTATTCTGGTGTCTGTAGAAACATTTAAACATCGTCTGTTAAAACATAGAAGGTTGGATAGAAACATAGAAGGTTGTCTTGGTAAGCATTTAGCTAAAAATGATTTAATTGCTAAACACCATGTTGCTATGCAAACAACCACATGTCGTAGTTAATATCCAGTTATATTATATAATATCCAGTCTTTCTCTTTCCGCAAATCGCCAATAGAGAGCACTGTAGCTCCACTAGAGAGGCTCGACTGGAACCTGCAGGCCAATGAGAAATCCTCAAGGGGAACTGAGTCTTAGCACGTCCAGTACAGGAAAAAGGGAATTAGAATGAGTAATTAAAACGTATTGACACCATATGTACTCAGCCTCTCCCTGCCTTTGGCTTCTGTGAAGGCGTTTAACCCGTAATTAGAGACAGACTGCCTCAAAACTGATTATATAACTGCACACACACACTCACAGAACCTGTGTCTTATACAACACTATAGATATGCAATATTACATCTGGATCATCATGTGTATTTATTTGCCACAGCCTGTGCCACAGTTGGTGTCCTAATTTGACATGGCAGTCAAAACTGCCTCGTTCTTGGCCACTATGTGTTTCCCTACAGTACAGATTTTTATTAAACTGATTCCAACGAAAAGCATGTGATATCTCACAAGAGTACATAAATAAACCAACACCACGGAATTCATCATCCAGCAACCGGGCAGAGACTTAAACTGTGGACTTGTGACAAAACACACACAATTTTACTGAACATAGTCATTACTAAATTTCTGTGGAGTTCATAACTGAGATCATTAACAGCTTTGCAAGTTTTTTAAGGAGCAGCAAAATATATTTGTATATATAACGGGGATGAAATTAATTTAAAAAGTGTTTCAGGATCCTTTGAGGCAGCAACGGGAAAGACCTTAGCATTCTCAGTTTACCACCATGTTGTCATGTGACTGACAGGAGTTTAGATGTGACCAAGACTGTGTGGCGCTGTGTGATGATGTCATCATCCATCCACTGGGAGAATGAGATCAGCAAGTGAGCTGCCAATGGCTGATAAGGGACCCTTAAATAAACATTGTAATCGTGAAACATGGCCTGAATCGATGACCAAAACATGATTTAACTGTTATTAGGGAAGCCAAACCTTGACCCGCACAGTCAGTTGGCATTTCCACCAGGGCTTTTAAGGGGCCGGTCAGAGCGGTGTATTTGGCATAAGGAACATAACAGCTTGTCCAAATACTTAAAACAGCTGGTGTGAGTTGTAGACAGATATATGGCAAGATTATTTGACCCTGGGACTTGTTTATGAAAATCAGACAAAATAAGCGGAGGAGGAGGCGAGCATAATCTCTCAGTCCTGTGGGACCAGCTGTGTGGGTCGACTCACCCTTAGCAGTACTGCTGGCCGAAATGGCCTGGACTTAGCAGAATTACTGCAAAAGCTTTCATCAGGGCAGGGAGTTTCAAATGCTGCTGACCAACCAATTTCTGTAAAATATTGCACACAGGAAAAGGAAACGGTTTTCCCTGAAATATGATGTATCAACAACTGACGATATATTCATAGTTCATTAAGGTCATATTTAGAGTTCTTGACTTGAATTAAGAACATGCACTCAAGTCTTTCCACACTATATGCAAGATGAGAATGCAGGGATCAGTCAGAAACGTAACTCGCTCATTTGAAAGTTACCACTTCAGTGAGTTTTACTGCTGATGGCTCAAAGCCGGGAAACTCAGCAGATCATTACAACCGTTGCCCAACTTTTCTGCTGTCAGCATGTAATCTACAAAGTGTTTGATAACCCAGGTGTCCTCGCAGCTGCATCGTGCGCCCCTGCCATGTCCTTTGGTTCACCTTGGTAGGATTATGACTTTATTAGTATGGAATATAATTTTTGCATGAGAATTATCAGTTTGCCTGGTTGTGCTACACAGTCAGCTTTCACTCACTTAACAAGCCTGCTTCCTTTTCAGTGTCCTTCTTGAAATCAAATCAAGGGACTTTCTATAACTTTTGGGTTGGATTTATAAGACACTGCATGGTCATGCTGCGTAGTTAACTTTCACACATCCCACATATGGTGGTGAAATTATCTTCACTTGTTGGAACAGATGTGGGTTTTGTGAGCTTGAGATTGGATATATAATCAACATTAGCATTTCCTGCTTGCTGTGACCTGAACAGCTGCACAGTTGCAGCATTTGGACACTCTGACATCACTAAATTGTCTAAGGTTCTGTGATCCCCTCCAATTAGCCTGCTGCCCTGTCATCACCACACGCTCTGATCTTCCTCACTCCCAGCTGCCGTGGGCTTATTGCTGCACAGGTGGGAAGCTTTACTGCAGGTGTTTCCTTCAAGGGAGAGATACAAGTTTTGGCCAGTATGAAAACAGCTGAGATGATGTAACATGGCCCATAAATGCTGACGCTATCATATGTGCAGACCTTTGGACACTTGAAGTGGTTGATGAATTCATTCAACAAAGTGATTCACTGGATCTAATTTAAAAAAGTGTAACTTTAGGTAATAAAGACTGTTGAAGGTATGTTCCAGACAAAATATTTTCATCATCTGTGCATGCAAAATGATATTATTATTATTATTATTATTATTATTATTATTATTATTATTCACACACAAACACAAACAATACAATTAACATATACAATTAATAATACAAAATGAACAAAATGAAATACTACAACAAAACCTGGGATTATTTGGACTAATTGTCTTTAATGTGATATAAAACTACTGAGTAATTTTAGACAACAGTTTAACACTTTCACATACAAATTACTTAAAAACATACTCAGATTCTTTAGATGATTTTATTTATATAGAAATGGAATATTCTTCAATGGCCAAGTCAGTCGTCTGATCTCAACCCAATAGAGCTGCTTTTCACTTACTGAAGA
>CM075014.1:3705827-3740819 GCA_037576675.1 Pangasius sanitwongsei | reverse complement strand
ACACAGTGAAGCATGGAGGTGGGAGCATCATGACATGGGGTGTGTACACAGTGAAGCATGGAGGTGGGAGCATCATGACATGGGGTGTGTACACAGTGAAGCATGGAGGTGGGAGCATCATGACATGGGCTGTTCTTAGGTCTTAGGTGTTCTTAGGATCATATGTGCAGCCCTTCTTTCTCCAAACGTGATGAGTGGAATTCTTTCATTTTTCATATTTATTCTAGAGTTCTATTTTCTGCTTCGTCTGACTAGAATATATTGTTCCGAAAGAGTTCCGATTTGTGTAAATGCTTTTACATGCACATCTCTGAGCTTTTTTTTCTTTTTGGGTGCAGGAATGGAGATGCCTGCAGTGCAGCTCAGTTATTGTTCTCTAACTGTAGCTCCTGCTGCTTTCAGATCATCCTGCAACTCTTGGGTGACTGCTTGCTTCACTATTACCTTCCTTATCATTTGCCTGAGAGCATGCTGTGAAATCTTGTGAGGCAGACATGTCTGGAGATGATTAATTGCAGTTCCATGAACTATCCACTTACGTATTATCATCCAGCTGTACTTACAAAGGCGAAAGTGCTTTTATTTTGCATTCTTTTCTAATTGAATGCAATTTGCACTGCAAATTATATTACTGACAACTTGATTGAAAAGTAGAATCTTTGAAATATTTACATGAGTTTCAGAGTTTCTTAGTATTTGGTTTGCCCCCTTTTTGCTTTAATGACAGTATGCACTCGAGCTGGCATGGGCTCCACAAGTTTGTGCAAAACCTTCTGATCCATTTTAGATCAAATCCATCAGCGTGTCGTCTGAACACATGCGTCAATCTGACCTTTTGGATAAGGCAGTTAATATGGTCAATATCACAAATGTACTTACATTTAAATTGAGAAATAGTGCAGAATCCTGAATATTAAACGTTCAAGATATTGCACAAAGTCATTACATTATGTTAGACATGATGTGTGCAAATTTGAAGTGGATATATACACTGGAAGTAGATGAAATAACAAACACAAAAATGTCTGAATACTTGATTGATGCAATGCTTACTATTGATTATAATTGTAATCTCCTAGAGTCATTAATTGAGTCCAGGAGATAAGACAGATCAAATATTGCATTAAATATTCAGACATCCTCTGCGTCATCAGACAGCAAACATGGCAACAACATGAGAACTCAGACGCACATATGGACAAAAACTCACTACAAAACTCTAAGCGAAGGAGCTGCTTTGTCTTAACCAAATAGGATATGATGGGGCATGGACAACGTTTCCAGGAAGATGGGTCAAAATGGGAATTGTGCATCACATTCAGCCAAAACCAGCATTACCAAACTGTTTGATTAAGGAGGATGCTTGTCTGCTGGCTGCACTTTTATGAAGCCACTGTAGACGACGAAAGAGAAAGACAGAGTGAGAGAGGAAATGGGATGAGAGAGGGGAAACAGAGGCCTGAAACAGTTCTCTCTTATACTCTTAATGGAATGTTTGGCACGATTTTTTTTTTTTTAATTCTCCAAAACCAGATAGTATGTTCTACACATCAAATTCTTCAAATGCACACACACCACAACAAAATAATCATTACGCAAAGATTATGGAAGGTCTGTATTTAAATATTTTGAGAAACTCTATTACTGCCTTTAATCAAATATGAGGTACTTCATACTCCATCATGATGAAAAAAACAAGAGGTTTTGTGGCTGGTGGACGGAGCTTTTGTGAAGACATGAATTCTGAAGGAGCAGAGTGTTTCATTTGAAACCTGGTTGCTTTGGCCGGGAAGTTAAGACTTGGCCAAAGAGGAAATTTTCAACCCAATTACCTCAAATGTACATCCAAATCTCCAGTACATAGATGGTTGCAGTAACACAAATTCAAACAATTTCCCCAAACCCTGACAAATTTCCCCATCCATCTACTACTGCTAGACAAACTAGCATCTCGAGCTGTGTCTCAAATCACATATATATATATATATATATATATATATGTGCTATTCTAGACTGTTACTGCATACTAACAGAAACCGCTTTTCCTATTTTAGTTAGTGATTAAATTTTAAAAACCTCTCTTGCAGCCTTCAAACTTAGTGAAAGATCTTGTCTGGGATTTTCTGAATGAATAAACACTGTTGAATGTGTCAGAGTTTTCGATTTGAGACACATCCCATGACAATCGTGATGGTGAAAAATTTTAAAGTGAAACAGAGCTCATCAGCGTGTTTAACATTGCTGGGTACGCAATCAGTAAACAGCTCGACTTGGAAACCAGACAGACAGGGATGTTTTGACTCAGACGTGCCAACCATAGTGGATGTCACTTTCAATTCTCCAGATAAAGCACGATACACAGGAGAGTGTGTGAACAATGCTGCTTGCATTGCCGCCTCTTCTGCACATGCACGCAAAGTCATGAGTCAAGAATAAACCAGGCTCCTCTGCTTTGCATTGGGCCGCATCACACCACCCCGAAGAAGATTATTTTCCTATAAACACCACACCCTGTCGTGTTTTATTCCTTATGCATCGTTCGAATCTGGATGTGACAGTGGAAAGAGATCTGCCCTTTCAAAACACACCTCCTGAGCGTTTCTGAAAAGGTGTGTCATGAAATCCAAGCCCGCCCTTCCTACTAGACTGGAAATTCAGTGCAAGGAATTTGGTTTACAGTCATATTTGGTACACACTGCTGACATAACAAAATGTTTAAATGCTACTGTAGTCTTAAATTATAAATTTAGAGTGGTCAAGACTTTGGGTCACAGAAAATTCTTAATGTCCATCTGGGGTTGGTTTGGCCAAAGACATTTGGGAACATCTGCTCTAGTGTCTCTGCATGAACTGGTTCTATCAAATTTGTGATGGAATTATGTAGGTTGCTGACTCCACAACCACACCCCAACCTCCAGACACCCCCCCTCAAAAAATCAAATAAAAATAAATAAAATAAAATTGGAATGATTGACAGTTTTGATCTTTCAAATATTTACTGATTTTCCTGTTTGATGTCACACCCACTTTATATCGTTCATATGAAATAAAATCTTCTGTGTATGTTGAAAAATGGTCACTTTCTGTTGAAAAAGAAAAAAAAATGGCCAAAAGATTTGACTAAAAATAAAAGATTAAACAGGCAACAAAGAATCAAATCTAACACTTTATAAATAAATTTTAATGGTAAAAAAACGTAATGGCAATAATAATGTGATGGTAATATGATGGTAAAATATTGTAATGGTAATAATAATGCAATGGTAATGAGTATGTAATGGTAATGTAATGGCAACGTAATGATAATAATAATGTGATGGTAATGTGATGGTAATGTGATGGTAATAATAATGTGATGGTAATAATAATGTGATGGTAATGTAATAATGTGATAGTAATGTGATGGTAATAATAATGTGATGGTAATGTGATGGTAATGTGATGGTAATAATAATGTGATGGTAATGTAATAATGTGATGGTAATGTGATGGTAATAATAATGTGATGGTAATGTGATGGTAATAATAATGTGATGGTAATAATAATGTGATGGTAATAATAATGTGATGGTAATGTGATGGTAATGGTGAATATAAACACTGCAACAGTCGGCACAGATGTGTTCTAACAGCAGCTGATCAACAGTAAAAATGTCAGCGATGTGGAAACAATCCACACTTCCTAAACAGCGACACGAGCGATTTGTTAAAGGAGCATATTGATAAAGTACTGTTATATTTTTACTGTTTAGTACATTTTTACATATGGGAGCTACATCATTCACACCATCTATGCTGATGACACTCGTTGTTCCCCTTAGAGCTTTTATAAAAACGGTGGATAAAACTTCAGCATAAGGAGACACATAGATATTAGATATTAATCAGGAGAATTATTTGGAAACTGTCAGCTCACACTCCAGCTGCATCAATACAGACTAGTAAGCAGCAATACTAGCAGGAGTGACAATGCCTCTGTTCTCCTTTAACATGGTTCGTGCTGGTGCTGTGGGAGGCGTGCGACGGACAGAATGCTAGCACTCCAGATCTGACAATGTGTTTTTTTTTTTAATACTTCATGTGGTTGGATGTACTTTAATTTCAGTTTCACATGCTGTGAAATGTGATGGCTAATTAATGAGATAATACCTCACAAATGAGTGCGCTGTGTGTGTTTAGTACAGAGCTCTACTTTACATTTGGTATAGAATATGCACAAGAAATATTCTATGTTTATGTCGCCATTAACTCCACACTATGCACGTGTAGCGAGAGAGAGAGAGAGAGAGAGAGAGAGAGAGAGAGAGAGAGCAGAAACAACAGAAGTATCAGGATAACTGATGGGATAATTATGCAATGCTGAGCACTTGTGCAAATAGTGTGTAACTGTAGTATAAACATCACATGCAAATAACAGGTGACTGTATAATTTGATGTTAATTCTCCATAGCAAAAAAAAAAACTGACTAGAATTAAGAGAAATAAATTGTGCTTATTTACTTGAAGTGTCTTTATTTACTTGACGTTCTAGTGTTCAGTCACCTTTTAGACACTGCTTGTCCCTGAGGCTCAGAGTATAAGCTACTTCCCCATCCTGTAGCTACGCATCTAATTAGCATAACCACAAAACACAGCACCCAGAGTGGCACCAGGTGTCCCAACAGTCCCAGTGTCCTTCTACAGGCTTCTGATCATGCAGATATAGCAGGAGGTGAGTAAACTGGAGAAAACTTGCAGCTATACTGTACTGTAGCAACAATATGTAGCCTTATTGATTAGAGCAATGTGTGAGAACATGCCTGATAAGGGGCATGAGTACATGCTTATAAAGATCAAACACTAAATCTTCGTTTACTAAAGCTAGGCATTGTACACAACTTATACAACTATAACTATGTCACAAGGGAGCACAGATTGCATGAATAAGCAAAGATATGGCATTTCTTTCATGGCATACAGGTAATTAGAAAACCCTACAATTCCCAAATACTAAGGGAGTCACCACAATCTCATCTTAACCTGACATGAAGAAGGATGGAGCTGGAGGTATAGAGATATAAATGTCTCATCTGTCTTATTTGTGTCTTTTCTGCAAAGATCTGAAACCGAAGATGGAAAAAAAAAAAAAAAAAACTGTGGATGAAGATGTCGGGGAAAGTGAACATTATTTTCATAGTTGTACAAGTTTGTCTTCAGTCTCTGTGATCCACAGTGCTTATACGCCTTTCTCTCGCTTTGTGTGTGTGTGTGTATGTGTGTGTGTGTATGGGGAGATATGGGCTCCTCAGGATTTACACTTGTGGGTGATGTCACTCCCACAGGCAACTCTGTGCCAGCTCCAGAATCTCAACGCACAGGCACTTTGACAGCTTGGGCCGAAACTCTATATTTGGTATTTTGTCCTGCCGTTGATGCAATTTATATTGGAGCTTAAAGAAAGTGCTCTTTCCAATACACCTAAAAGTCAAATTCACTTAAGTCTCATGGTTTTAGGCAATGTGCGTTGAATTAACAGGAAGCTGTTTAGTTCTACTGTTTCTCTCACTCTTACCTTCTCTCCAGGGCTGGTATCTAGTATCTCATTTCTGGCATAAATGACATGCAGCTGTCTGGTGGGTAGAGAGAAGTATTATTATTATTATTATTATTTTTTTTTTTTTTTTGAGGAATGACCTAGTTCAGTGTGTTCTGTCAAAATTACAATTTAAACTAGTATGAAAATGATGTTTGAAACACCAGGGGTTTTATTGTGTAAACCTGCCATGCCGTCATCAGCAGAATTTGATAAGCAATGTTTTTCTTTTCTTTTTTTTAAAAAATATGTGTGTACTAGATGTGCCTTTGTGCCAATAAATTTATAATGCAACGGTAAAGATCCTGGAAAACTGTAAGACATGTTCATGATGTACAGTTTGAAATCCTTTAGATTATATTTTTCACTTGAAAAGCTCCTACCACTGGGATTTTATTGTGTGAAAGCCCTAATGCTTGGATAACTTCATATGTAGTGTCTCTACTGAAAAGAGAGGATCCAACTCATAAATCGACTAAACTGTCCAAAAAGTTCATTTGTGCCAACGATACTATTAAAACCTTTCATGGCTGGGTGTATTTCAACAGTATTATACCTGTCTGTCTGACTTTCTCGTTGCTGAAGTAGTGATTTACTGTTAAACACAGAAAATTCCTCTTAATGGCCATGTAGGCTGTAAAGATGACAGTCAGGTTAGCGCTATTTTATTAGCAGGGAAAGTGTGCGAACGGACCCCGGCCTCGGTATTTCACTTTAATTTCCTGCCCCAGGATGGTGGTGGAGGCAGGGCAAAGTGTAGGGATGTTATTACTGCAGTGATTCAGCCCGACACACCAGGAGATAGGCAGAAGGAGTGGAGGAGATAGAAAAGAGGAAAAGCTATTATTATTAAGGTTAGCTAACACACAGAACCATGCAAAAGCAACCTGGAGTTACAGAGATCATCTGATAGTGTAGGTTGAAACTAAGTGTCGGATTATGCGCAAATATCGAAGTGGAAGAGGATATAACAATGAATGAAGTGGAAGGCGATATAAAAACGAATGAAGTGGAAGGCGATATAAAAATGAATAGCAAGCACTACAACAAGCATCTAATGTTTATCTCAGAATATTACTCGTTTGAATCTTTAATGAAATCATTACACATCTCTGGAATCACTCTTCTGGCTTCACTTGTACACAGAACAAAGTGCCTGTTGGGTGGTAAAGTAATCTTAGATGTGGTGCGTCATTCCAAACCTAGCTCTCTCTGTCAAGCTCCATAACCAATATTAAAAAGCCTTTTCATAACTTTACTCTTTACAGTCTCACTGTGATTCACACCTACTGATTCTATAAATCTCCCACCATTCTGTGCTGGGGACAGGCAGGGTAAGGGTTCACAGGGTGAGACGTGCTGTAGGTCAGAGCACATTTGACTGTATCGTGGTCTCAACGGTTGGTTTAGAGGATAGAAAGCTTTGCTTCTTACTCAAGTGTGTTTATCACTTGCCCTAAGGGTCCTCATTGAGCCACAAGAGCCGGGCTGTTTAGTGAAGACCGTGACCGTGACTACCCTGAGCTGCTGGTGAAGAAAATGGCCATATTTCAAAAGTTTAGAAAAACAGTCAAACCTGATGCCCCTGTTGCACATGTTATCATTCTGACTGGGTTTAAAAAAAAACAAAAAACAAAAAAAAACAGCAAAAAGCAAAACTAAAAACTGTTTCTAGCTCCTTATGTCCTGGATCGACAAGGCAGTTTCTTTTGGAATTTAGTTTCCAAGTGCTCATATCCTTGACAAGTACAAATAACAAAATGATTAAGTTTAAAGGTTTATCACTTTAAGCCAGTTTTACACTGTGCAATTCCAGCAGTTTTTTTTTTTTTTTTAACGATTATTACTTGTCAAACTATACGAGATTTGGCTTTGGGGTGGTCATTTGACCTCCTGTTCGTCTCACCTCACCAGAACTCTAGCCAGTGTTTAAAGACTCTGAATCTGGTCTGGTCTAGGCTGATCTTGCATGTTTAAATTTAGACTGCTATACCGATTCTTGTTTTTTTTTACCCTTAGCTTTTGACTTTGCCCGTTTCCTGATTACACTTTGGACTGTGGTATGGATATTGTCTGCATTGTCTGATATTGTTTAATAAAACATCTACAGAAGATCTATAACATATTTTCATGTCCTCCATGTTACAACTAAGGAGATAAGTAGCAAAACACTATTATTAAAATATTGTTTAGTGTTTTGCTGCTTATTTCCTTATACAGTATTCTGAGTTCTCATAAATACTGTAAAGTTAGTAATTGAGATAAAGGTTTAGATGTATTGGGTATTCTAAAATACATTTTTAAAATTTCATTGCTATAAAATCTAATGGCATGACCTGAGTCAATGGAACCTCCACTATTAAGTAGTGAACAGAACATGAGGATGTCTATGAGAGTGTGTTATGTCTTTGGCTATTAGCTTAACATTCCTCTGAAAAATGGCTGCTACAGTGAGATGCACCTTCATCTGGATGCCTAGCGTGCTGTACTCAACATGAAATCTCTAATCTGGATTCCAACAGTGATGTAATTCTTTGCTTCCACAATAAAAAAAAGTGGAAACAAATGTAAAAGAATACTGTCCGAGTTGTATCTAACCATGGAGTATCATGCTAATAAGACCACTTTTGTCTGCTCTGATTGTCGTTAAGCTTCATTTGAAATAGAACTGAAACAACAAAGAACCTCTTGCATGATTTTTTTTTTTTTTTTTTGATAATTTCCTGACCCATTTTTGAAGCATGACGGAAGCATCTTGTGTAGCTTACAGAGCAATCAGAGCGGACCAACAAGGGCTTGGAGGCGAACTTATCAGTTCATAAAGCAACGCTTGTTGGCCTCCATCTTCACCCATGAGTCTCCCATTGTATAGTTTGATCCTAGAACCTGTGATGAAGAACCAGCAAAGAACATCCACAAATATCCTTCACACCAACACAGATGTTAGAGAGGCCAGAACCAGAAAGCGGCAGGAAAAAAAAAAAAAAGATGACAGAGAAGAAAAACAACAATGTTTGTTTGAACAATGACTGGCCAGACAGTTCATCATAGGCCTTAGCTTACAAAAAGATATATATTCCTGGCAAGAGCTTTCTCCTAAAGCAGGGACTTAAAAGCACATAAAACAAAGTGTAGTGATGGAAGTTGTACTGGTGGTTAGGGTATTGGAGTTTATTCCTGTCTCCCCACTGTGTGTGTTTGGGGGGAGGAATGGCTCTGTCCTCATGGCAATTATGTCTTAAGGAAAATAGAAAGTGTGAGATGGAGATTGTTGTTCCTTAGAAGAGGGAGAGAGAGAGAGAGAGAGAGAGAGAGAGAGAGAAAGAGAGGAAGTTAGCTGTTTGGTGTTCTGAGGATATGTGCTCTGTCTATCTGACTTATTATTCAACTCAACTTGGAGTTCCACACACACTCACATACTTGGAATGATCACAAGCATACAGTGTAATCATATAATCATTCATTTACATGCAATTCGGGTGATTAGTGAATTTTGTGACTCCCCAAAGCTGCTTGTTAAGTTCCTCAGGGTAGACAAGATGACTTTGTTTAATATGCATGATTAAAATTGTTGACGCCTGCACAAAATGAATAACAATTTTAGTCTTGGCCTTCTATGGAACTGCACGGTTAAAATAGGGCCGGTGTAATTAGAGTAAGATTAATATGCTGTTTTAACACTTTTCTGTGAATACCATGCCCTAGCCTGCCAGTGAACCTGTAAACAGCATTAAAACCGTATGTGGCTCTCGCTTTACTGCATACGCTCTGCATTACACTTTCCAGAGTACCCGTGTCAAAGTTCTTCATTTGGTCAAGTATTATTTGGTGGATAAATATATCAAGAACTAGCTAGGTAAAACATGGTGATATCTGTAATCATATTAAATATGACGAGTGGCACTGCAGTCCATGACCGTTGTTATCCATCAGACCGGAAGCCAATATGACATGCCTGACTGTCCGAAGAGACGCTGGAGAGTAACAAACCTCAGGATGTTTGTTGATTTCAGTTCTAATGAAGCAAACTCAGCAGTTTTATGACCGGAACCAATGCCACCGAACAAGTGGTGTCCCTCAGGGGTCTGTGTTCAGTTCTTTCCTGTTCTTCCTCATACCCTCCAGTGGTCCACCCATACACAGTACCATCACCAGCATCACCCGTTACATGGCTGCCTTGGAGCTGGTTATGGCTGACAATATGATATAATATCAATATCAAGATAAATGTTACAATATTTCTTTGTGACATAGTGGGTATTGTCAGTTTTTTTTTTTTATAAAAACTACAAACTCTGATTAGAGTAAGCAGCTGATTAGATGTTACAATTTTACAATTTTTTAAAATACTGAGTCTTCAATTTTTTTATTGATTGTTACAATCCTGTACAGAATTTGAATGTGCCTTCGTTTTCAGCTTTAAATTGATCTTTGTCGATATTAAATGAAAAATGTCACTGATTTATTTTCTCAGATTTTTTTAAAATGCAGCAGTGCTCCTTTGCGTACACTTTAATAGGCAACCTAAATCATGTGATACACATTGTGTCCCATAAGGTCTTTCAGAACTCCTTAGTTCATCTTTAAAAAGTGTTGTATGTTCAATAAAGTGAACTTGTGTGGTGGATTGTTCAACTGATAAACATTCAGAAAATCTGTAGTCATCTCAGGCAAGGATAGTAAAGATAGATAAAAGAACAATAAAAGAGGAAACTGGAAAGACAGCAAGAATTTGGTCTGTCCTCAGTGGCTTCGTGAAAACCAAAAGTGTGGTAGTACATTGTCTTCACACAATATAAAACAGGCACCAATGAACACTTGGGCTACATCCAGAACACGGACCACAATACGCAAGCGAGGACCGTAGTCATTTGTCCACACTTTATTTGTCCATCTCACATAATTCCTCTCTTTTTTTGATGTGGCTCCATCTTCCATACATTTGCTTTCTCACTTTA
Source organism: Pangasius sanitwongsei (assembly GCA_037576675.1). Classification (NCBI taxonomy): domain Eukaryota; kingdom Metazoa; phylum Chordata; class Actinopteri; order Siluriformes; family Pangasiidae; genus Pangasius; species Pangasius sanitwongsei. The sequence continues at coordinate 3,730,289 of CM075014.1, read as the reverse complement.
TACCATGTCGTTTTTGCAATTTGTCATGCAGTGGATTTTACAGATCCACAGATAGATACAGCTGGTTGAATAGTTGAGAACTCCTCAACAATATCACTTTTTTATTTAACTTTCCTAAGTTGTGAGGTGTGGTATAAGACCTCGAGGACATGCATGATTGGCTCTTTCAGCTTGAGTGCTTATTGTTCCTTCAGCTATGAGAGCAGATATTGTAACACAGGCCAAGTTTATATGCATCATATGGTAAAATACATTTCCTTGATCCATTGGAACATAGCCTTCTTCAAACCATCCTGAATCGTGTAGCTTTTCACCTCATTCTGCTTAAATCTGGCATTTCCACAAACAGGAAACCATTTACGCATATAGACACAGTATTAATAAAAATAACATAGCATCAATCTTAAAAAGGTTTGATCATATGGTTTCTTTCTTCATCTCTGAACTGTGTATTTGCTCATTTATCAAGCTTTTCATTCATTTTGTTCCTAATAAAAATGGATGTAGAAAGAGCTTGGCCCATTTAAAACCAAGCAAGAGTCAAGGTGGTTTCTATCAAGCTATTTGGAACCTTGACATGTTCTCAAAGACATACATGAGCCCTAAAAAAAATGGATTCAGATAAGTCAAAACCATAATGCCAGGTGTCATGAAACAGCTGAGGGTACATGCGTTGGAGAACCCATATATATATATATATATATATATATATATCTATATATATATATAAAAATAGGAGCATGTGGATCTTGCAGAAGTCACCGTGCCCTGAAATGCACCACTGCCTTGTGAAACAAATGTATTCTGTAAAGCAAACATGTACGTCATATTTAAAAAACGAATAACTTCAGAGGCCATGGCAAGGAATCAGACATGAAAGCATGCACCACATGCTGATCATCTGTACATCAGTTTTTTTTACTTTTCATGTTATTTTGATGTTGAATTTTATGGATATATATGGAAATGAATCCTAGTTCCACATGCTAGATCGTACTCCATGACTCCTGATGTCAGAATTCTGAAATTGTACTTTTCTTTATAAACTGACAGGGTGCTTTTATGAAAATACAGGTTCCTTAGAAAATGTAAATAAAATCACAAGCTTGACTTAAAAGTCTGGATTGCACAATTTGTATCAGTTGGGGATTTAGATCCCTCATTTGTGGCAATTAAAAACTCCCTGAGACGACATGAGGAACCGTCCTCTACTGGGTCACATCGGCTTATAAGAATAGAAATCATTAGAAGAGTAAAGACAAACAGTACTAAGTGTGTTGAAAGGAATAACAAAGTTTTTAATATAGACTTGATGATTGAAACTGTGTCTCAGTCCTAAACACTAACTGGATATTCAATTCAATTCAATTTTATTTGTATAGCACTTTTAACAATGGACATTATCACAAAGACAGAGATAAATAAATTCAGGATATAAGTTGTAAGTGTATGAATTTATCCCTAATGAGCAAGCCAGAGGCGACGGTGGCAAGGAAAAACTCCCTGAGACGACATGAGGAAGAAACCTTGAGAGGAACCAGACTCAAAAGGGAACCCATCCTCATCTGGGTGACAACGAATAGTGTGATTATAAATAACTCTCTTTTATAACTGTGAACTACATGGACAAATAGTGCAATTTCAGAGGCAACTGGGGGGGCTTTGTAAGATAAAGCTATGGCCCTGATGTAGTCGTCATTATTCTAGGTGCTAATAAAGAGCCTACACCTGTATTTTATAATCAAAGCAAAATTTTGAAAATCTGTGATTGATTTAAAAGACAATAAAAAACAGAGATCACAGACTGGATAACATTAATAAACACACACACTGAAAGTGATCAGGTGTGTTTTGTCCTCTCATTCTGTGTTTTTGCTAGCTAGCTAACATTAGCTGGCGAGCTTGCTACTGTTTACTCTGTGTGTTGCCTAACAAAGCGTTATAGAGACCACATACATACTTCCACTATGTCATCAGGCCTCCGCTAACCCACAGGCTAATGCCTTATGAAATTCAATTGATGAAAATACTTGTTCTTTTTTTCCCCTAACATGGTTCTTTTATTAAGCAGATTGGAGCACAATGTAACTAAACAAGCACACAAATATCAGAATCAAATAGGAAACCACAGTCAATCGTATCCTTCAAGCCTAGAGCAGTGAAGCATTGGCAGGCAGGACTCAAGAGCTTTCGTTATATCTTTTTGGCTACAATGGGGATCTGTGAGTCTGATCCAACCTCTTTCAACATTAGACTTTACCACAGTCAACAATTCCACCATAGTTACTAGCTGGGAGATTAGCCATTCTTACTTCTCCCTTTTGTGTAGCCCTAAATACAAAATATATGAAAAAAAATGAAATTCAATGGCGTAAAATTCTCCTTTCAATAATCAACTGAGCCAGGCACATTGTTACACAGAGCACTTTAAATAAACAAATGAAAATTCAATGGTAATTGCATTGTTGGCAGCTGGCATTTCCAGGGCTTAGAGGACATGCCTAATTAATCAAGTTTCTTTCTGTGCAGGTCTTTATGGGTAACGACCAGAGCACTAACATTCACACATGTGGGAGCTATTTCGCCCACCCCCTACAAAATAGAGGCAAATGTCATTTTTAAGACGAGGCTACTTCTCTTTGTAATGCCTGCTTTCTGTTATTAATAGCAATAATAAGAGTCGCTCCTCCAGGGTCTCTCCCCAGGAAGTTTATTTTCACTCATTTCAGCTTAATGATGGCTCTGAGTCTGGCCTCTGTCCATGAAGAACCTGTGTGTGTGTGTGTGTGTGTGTGTGAAAAGAAACCACAGACAACCAAGGGCCCGGAATAATCAATTCCTTCATTTACACCAAGTGATAAATTCTGTAACTTCGAAATCTACAGTGTTATATTCATTCAGATTTCCTCTTTGATTTCAATTTTCACTGCCATTTAAACATTTCAAAACTTAGCAACTTAAAAATTATTCTTTTTTTTAGATTGAATAGCTATGCAGTGCAAACAAAATTGGAGCGAGTCTAATGAATCCATTTGAATAATGACGAAACAGATGACCTTTCTTGTGGTCACCCATGTTTTGCTTAGGCTGTACACATACATAAATAATTTGAAGGCAAAACAGCAACCGAAAAAGAACAGTGGATTCTACATGTGCTCAAAATGGCTATTTGACTTGGTAAAAAAAAAGGGATCTATTTAAGTAGGGAGCACTGAATATGCATGCTCATGATCCTTCCAGCTGCGTGGCAACAATCTGTGCGTGCAGTGTGTTTGTTAATTAAATCGGCCACCCAGATTGACCTCACGTAACCTACAGAGCAGTGGCCATACGGTGGGCTCAGTCTGAGGTAATGTTAACCAGGAACAAATTAACACTGACAATTATTAATTAGATTTAGCTATAACATCCACTGCATGGATAATGCCAGTGTTTCAAACGGGCCTTAGAATAAACAGCTGTGGTTAATGCTATATATTTACTTTACTCATATACAAGCATACTATATAATTATATGTTAATACATGCAGGTGGAATCTGCATGGAACTGCATGGGAGTTTTGTGCTTGAAATAAATACATGCATGTTGAATTCATTCATGCTTTATGTCCATATATGTATGGATATATATTTTTTTAAAATTAAGCAATGCTTAAAATGCAACAACAAACTCTATCTGTGACAGGTAAGTATAAGCCTCCACTTTTCTATATGTAAAGTGTATTGGATGTTTGTACAAAAATACAGAATCTGTCAGTAAAATCATGCTGCGTGAGAGTAAATAGTTTGACTTTTTAAATGTCTAACTTTTATGATGGCCTCAAAAAAAAAAAAAAAAAATCAAGTGAGACAAGAAAGACCAAAGGAATAAAAAAAAGACACTAATCGGTTTGTATTGCTTCACAATTGGTTCCTCATAAAAGTCTAAATATCTACGTGAAAAATACATGAAGACACGCTTCATGCGTTCCCATTCCATTTTCCTTGGCCATTGATTGTTAATGAATATAATCACAAATGAACTCCTTTTTAATTAAAAATGAATATATGGTCAGTTCACCCTGCAGCTCCAACCTGGCATCCTCATCCTCAGCTCCACTTGTGCCTTGCTAACTACAGCAGCTCCTGGAAACCTGGAAATCCTTATCTTTCACTCTAGGCTTTGTAAAGGGTTTGTGAAAGTGAAGCCATGTTCCTGCACTGTTGTCCATTTCTCCTGCATGATTCTGGTTGTCTTCATGGATGTTCACCATCAGTCCAGATACTCAGCGCTAAGCAACTAAAATATCTCTTGCTCCAGATGTTACGTAATACTTGGCCACCCGTGGATGTGGCTGTGTAGCAGGTGTGTTAACGTGGAGCTATGTGGAAATGTAGGACACCATTACAGTCCTTGCACACTGCTTAATGCAAAGAGGTACCATCAACATATTTTTGGAAGCCTCAACCCCTCTGTTAATGTAAATTCAAAGCACAGCTTGCTAGCTGGGGTGAGTACTTGTGCTATGATGAATGTGGTGCTCAGTAGTACCGGGCTCAGTAGTATCTGGGATAATGCGACAGTCACCCAGAGCATGTGAGGAGGATTCTTCGGTGTTCAGTGAGTCTGACGTGAGGAATGGGGTATTGCCAGGGATCTGCCATGGCTGTAGTATCCGTAGAAGAACTCCAATATCCGTTCTGTTCTGTCCATACCAAATCCACCACTTCTTCTTCTTGCTCCAGTTTCCAACAGCAGTCCAGATGCCACAGCAATGTTCTGCCTGTGGAGAAAGGGTTTGATGCTGTTGAACACCTTCCAATGCGGCTATTCTGCTCCCAATGGCTAATGTCCAGGAGAGTACTGCTGTTCTCTTCAGAAGTGTTTTTCCTGTTTGGGTTGAAAAAGACCCTTTTCCCTGGTTCATCCAATGAATTAATATATATATTTTTTTTGCCCAGGGGACCCATTGGATCTTTCTCTCACTTTCTCTACATGCTACTTTTTCCATCTTGTACGCCACAGGTGTTGGGTAGCAGGTAGCAATCCTGCTTGACAGAGCCACTTTGGTGCATACCTTAGGACATATCAGTCAGCTTTTCTGCCCATGAATCATCCTCTCCCTTTCAAGATCTCCCTTGGCACCTCTCCTACACCGTCACCTCCATCTGTGTCTTAACTAATGCATGTAATTACGCCCTGTCTATACCGTTTTTGCCTTGGCCTGCCTGTTTCTGGTTATGCTTATCCATTTACCTGTGTCTACCTATGTCTTGACCTGCTCTAATGATGACCTTTGAAAAATTCCCAATAAAGCGATTCTGCACTTAAATCTAACTGCCTCAGGCTTCCGCATTACAGTCACTTGCCGAGACTGATAGACCGTAGACAGAAGCGTTAAGGGGATAATTACAGAGTGAATGCTTTGAGATGAACCGCTACGATATTTACTTTTTACGCTGGATAAAGATAATGTTTAATTTCGACTTGTTAAAGACCAGGGGTAAATGAGTGAACTGGGGTGAAAATGGGAACTTTCACAACAATGTTAACAGTTGGCAGAAAATAGTTTAAATTATTATTATTTTTTTTTACTTTTTAGACAGTACACCTCTACCTTATGATTCCCTGATTTATAGCTTGCCCGTCCACTCAAAAATACTGTTTAGATTCATAAGAGGGGTTTATATGGCAGATATACATTGTGCTACAGATCAGGTAACTCACGCTTGGCCCTGCAAACTGGACTGCCATCATTTGCAATAAGGGACAACCTGATTTAGAGCACAGCTGTTTTCAGTGTCAGTTGAGTGAAAACCTCTCAAACTCTCACCATATTGTTCAAATGATCACCTATTTCTAGATATCTGAGCAATTACCAAATTTAACCCACGCTGTCTATCGGCGGAATGAAATGTTTAGATTAGCGCTGCTGATTTTGATGAAGCTCTTCGAGAGTTTTTAATAGGAAGCCATCAGCCTGAGTCCAATAGCTGACTTAAGTGATCAGTAGCAGATGTGTTTAGGTGGATTTCAGACTTGTGAGAGTCATGTGCAATGTCTTGACGATATCTAACAATATTCACGAATTCAAAAAGTGTGCCACTGCTTTTGAAAAAGGCAGCATGTTCTGTTCCCAGAGTTTAATACTTAATTGTGTGACATTTTCTTGTTTGTTCTACTCATATACAATGGATGTGAGAGTTTAGCTTGTTAACAGCATGTAGACGTGCATGACATCAGCGCTGGCCATGTAGAGCAGTCAACTCAGGCCAAAAAGACATTAATGAATCAGCATTGTGCTGCACTGTCCCTGAGTGTAGGCCTTGTGATTTATTCTTCTTTGGCAACGCGCACCTCAGTCATGTTCCAAGCTGAAACAAGACCTGCATGATGCAAGAAAGTGCAATGACCATGCTGAGCTGCGGCTGAATCTGGATATGCACAGTCTGTGTCTGTGTGTCTGTCTTGCACAGCGTCTGATGAGGCAACGTGAGAAGGTGAGAACCTTCTTTTATATGACACCTAGAATATGCACAGCCCCAAAGCTAAAACACACATGTGCGTATAATTTCGGTCAAAGTTATATAAGTCTGTCATGTTATTTATTTATGCAACATGGTTAAATGCTCTGCTAGCTTTAATTAGCTTTGTTTGCACGTGGCCATGGCCTGTTTAGATCAAACCATCAAATGGTTCCTAGTCAGTTCAGTTTAAATTCCAAAATATCTTTGATAAAACCTTTTATAAGCCTTTCTGGTGATTCACCGTACAGTTTTTCCAACTTTAGTCCCACAGATTATTTCTTTTATCATCAATTACACAGATGACATCTTTATTTCAGGAGAAGTGTGCAGCTGGCATGGAGGCATAGTCGAGAGATTTACATTATTGTTTTTTCTTGCTTTATCCCAGTGCTCCCTTGAGTGGTATAACAGATACACTCCTTCTTTTTTTCTCCAGACACCATTAATGTGCAAAGGCCTTTGATATGTCACAAAATCAAAATTGCATTCAAAACGGTATTTTCCACTAATAAATACCTTGGATAGAGATGAAAATGGAGAGAAAGCAGACATTAGTGACTATGTTCACATGGGTATATTTTATTCTTACATCAAATATTCCATTATTATTATTATTATTATTATTATTATTATTATTATTACAGTTTCTCAGTCTGCCTCTAAGGGCTCCTGTTATTGTCATCATTTCCTTTAATAATATCAGATTTATCGTCAGCCTACTTAAATTTTTTTTTTTCAGTGTCTCTGGTTTACTGCATATTGGAGCAGCGCAGGGAGAAATTTTTTAAAAGATTTGGATATCTGATATGACTGAGCAGCGATGACAAAAACAGAAGTGACATAAAAAAAAAAGAAAAGAGCCAGAGAAGAAGCATGCACTTTGATATGACGACAAGATTCAGCTATTCGAGTCAGTTCGCTTCCTTCTGCATAGCCCTACTTTAGTAATTGAACTTTTTCGCTAAGCAGAGGCAGCCAGCACGTGCTTTGGGAAAGGTTTCCTGGGTGAAACTCTACCATAAGGCTAGGTGAGGAGGAGCCAGGAGTGTTCAGAACCATTATCAGGAAGATACTTGAGAATTTAAAAGATAAAAGTTTCGATTCTTTTGACTTTAACTTTTTTTTTTTTTTGATCACGATATAATTCCATGTCTTGTTTCATAGTGGTAATGTCATCTTTATTATTCTAAAATAGTAGGAAAGAAAACTCTTCTATAAGCAGATGTGTCCATATATATCTGCTTGGTAATGTAGATGTAATATCACAAAGTAGCTTTACAGGAATTCAGGTCTAGATCAAGATGCCTAATGAGCAAGCCAGAAAAGACTCAAAAGAGACCCCGACTGTGTGATTTTAATGGAACGGTTACACAAAAAAGGCAAACAATCAATCAGTGTGGAGGCTGGGCATGGGCATATTGAGATTAAAGGTCTTAATCTCAGGTTTAGATGTATAATCCCAGCAGCAGACCTTGGTGTGAGTCTCTGGTGCATCCAGGTAAAATTACTCACTGCAGCAGGAAGGAAAATGTAAAACAGCTGCAGGACAGAGAGGCAGGAGGAACAGCAGCGCGAGGAGGGCATTGGGATTGCGCCTTAGTGTCATATCACATACTAGGATCTTGCACCTGCATCGGATTGGGCAGAAGAAGTACTACAGCTTGAAAGAGGAGCCTCACGAAGGCCGCATACTCTATGTGCCATAGCGCGCCCTTCCGTCAATACACCTGTGAGATTATAGCCTTTAATTTAGTGTAGTCAGGGAACTTTTATGTCTCACAGCTCCAGAGTGCCTGGTTCCATCCTTATCTCAGGTTACTGTCTGTGTGGACTATCTCATGTTCTCCGTGTGTCCATGTGGGTTTCCTCAGGGCTCTCCGATTTCCTCCCACCTCCCAAAAACATGCTGGGAGGTGAAATGGCTACACTAAAGTACCCCTAGGTGTGAATGGACTCCAGTGATGGACTGCCATCCCCTCCATGGTGTATTCCCGCCTCACACCGAGTGTTCCCAGGATAGGCTCCCGGATTTACCAGGATAAAGCTGTTCTTGAAGACGAATGAACACTATAAGTGTGCAAAGCTCACTGGTTAAACAGTTGTACGTGTGATGTATCGTGTTGAAAAGGTACTGGGCACAGTGTTACTTGCTGTAATGCTAAATGCCAAGCTGAATATATGCAGATATATATCTGGGATTCTGTTCTCAATTCCCTTATACAGCACAGTCTCTTATATTTGCACACTGAGAAATAATAAATATGCAAAGACACACACACACACACACACACACACACACACACAGGCCATGGTGGCATTTGAAAGCTTCAAACTTGGGTCAGGCAAGACCACAAAATAAAACAGATGTTCTCATAATGCAAATACAATAGATCTGGCACCAAGGCCCAGTCTGAACGTCACACGTGCACACACACACACATACACACACACACACGCACACACACACACACACACACACAGCATGAGACTAGAGCCTCTCAGAGTCAGTACAACAATGGTTTTGACTAGATCTCTCATTCTGGCGAGGAGAAGGGAATTCTCTCCACACCCAAAAGATGCACACACACACCCACCCACACACACACACACGCAGTCCACTGGCAGTTGTGCTGAGGTCCCCAGCTGGGTTTGGATTGGATAAGAGCAAGCTGACAGAGTGACAGGCTCTACTTAAGTCATAATAATGATTAATTTCACAGTTGAGCAAGTGCTGCAGAAACCGGCTCGTTTACTGTAAGGGCCTGGAGAGAGGCTCACAATGAAGTGAACGTGTTTGTCCATTAGCCAAGCAGAAGCATAAAACCTTTTCACTTTTGGAGAGAATGACTACATTACTACAGCACTTTTATTATTGCTGCCATTTTCATTTGGTGATGATTTTTGAGAAGATATTTTTTTCGCTACTTTTTATTCAATGTCTCCACCATAAAACCTCAGAAAAAAAAACCAAAACAAAACAAAAAAAAACCAGTAACACTTTCCAGTAAGAGTACAGGACCTGACTGTAATTAAAACATTCAGTAAGGAGCTCATCAGAAAGTAATGAGTACATAATCAGGGACAGAGGAGTGAATCATTCATTAACAACTAGAGCAACAAACTACTCATGATTAACTGATGCATGACATTAGTTGTATCTGTTTATCTTTCTAGTGCCCTAAAAACATGGACACCTCCATGTTAGTTTTTGTTAGCAAAAATCTAGCCATATGATGGGCATATTTACTGTACACTCAATGCTGATTTCACAAGTGAATATGTCTGGATGGTGATTGATCTAAAGTCAATACTTATAAATACAGTCTAATTCATTTAAAACTAAAACGTGCTACTTTGTTTAATGCTGATGCGTCGAGCAGCCATGTTGATTTGCTGCCGGGGCTACGGAGACCTTCCTGGCCTTCAAGGGAGTGTTTTCTTTGTTGCTAATCTGAGGTTTTGTTTTGTTTTGTTTTTTTTTAATTAAAATTGAATTCTATCACTACGCCCTAGAAAGACTGGAAAAAGCCCAGAGGTAGAAATAGCAGCAATGTCTGCATGGTGTGTGAAATATGGCTCTGACAGTTCCTCAACCTCAGCCACATCACTTCAGCGCATAACTGCTCTCAACTGCGTTATTTTTGTTTGTACCTGTGCATGACATTTTCCAAAAGATCTCTCTATCCCAAAATACGAACAAACTAGTAACCTAATTTAAATGAATGAAAATGCCCTTGAAAGTAAAATCCCAGTCCACATCTAGGCCTGTTAACACCCGCTTTTAACATCCACCTCGAGTGATCCCATCACAAGTGGACAGCCGAGATGCATCGCTGTTCACACCTGGAATAATGAATGCGTCTCCTGTGACCACTTGCATCCGGGTTTCGTTCAGTCGGGTTTCCTCTGGAGGAAGGGTGTCGCGCAGCCTTCCACTGCAGTTTATTTTCAGGAAGAAATGTCCTGCGAATCCTATTTTATGCACATGTACAGGCTGTGTCAAACACTTCGCTTGCATGATCTGCTAACAAAACTGTTAAAAAAAGTGAACAGGTGCTGAGAAAAAAAGCTACGAATAGCAGCTGCTTTAGTTTCTGCTGTTTTAGCCACATGACCCCATAGAATGCTAGAAGTGCAGCGGAGAGTTAGTATCAATTCGGCACCATTTCCAACAGTCTCACAATGACTACGTAGTTTCCGGCTAAGGCAATGAAGCTGTCCTTTGTTCCTGTCCAGGATGCATCAAGGCACTTTCACGTTCACGCTACAATTGTGATTTGGCCATATGCACCACAGATCACCTCCGAATTTGACCTCAACCAGATGACCTTTAGTGTCTATTTGTATCCCCCCCCACCCCTTTTTTCATTATGGTGTCAATTACCAACAGCATCTTCTCCACCTGCTGCTCATCTGTGTCACAGAGCAGTGTAACACAGCTGGAAGAAAATGCTCTCTGCCCTCTTCCACATACATGATCTCATAGAGAGCCACGATTGGCTAGTGCCACTGTGATTGACAGGGGAGAGAGAGTATGCCATGCCTCCCACCCAGAGTGTTGTCAGATTCAACCCTTTTTATTTGAACTTAGATGAGACTCAGATTTAGTCTCCAAACATTGCCATAGTCTAATTTCACATAATATTTACACTTATTTGCTTAAGATATACTAATACTGGTTATTTGTGCCATTCTCATTGCATTTAGGTTTAGAGCCCCATACACAACACCACCTTCCTCCAGGTTAACACATGACTCGAAGTGCCCATGCTGCTGCTGTGTGTAGGCCCTGTCATGTGTATCTGTTGTATAATTACACTTACCACACCAATCTCTCTCTCTCTCTCTCTCTCTCTCTCATTACTGCCCTGTTAGTGCCTACTTTCGTGCTCCATTCCTCTCACACAGTGACTCTTTGTGCTACGGGCCTGTGCCGGTGACAGTCTGTGTTAGCATCACTGCTACCATGCTGCTTTTTCTTTCAAAGGGGCATGTGTGTGTCTGAGAGAAAGTCACAACTTAGAATTAGAGAACTTAGAATTAAAAATTAGAGTAGAGACTAAAACTCCACTTTTTCAAAATATAGAAGGAAAGCTGGTGTAACAGTATTCCCTCTGAAGAGGGCAAGCCTGTGCCCCAACGATCACCCGAAGATCTCAGGAAGGGCAACTCGATGCTGACATTATTAACTCAGAGGCCCGATGATAATGTCAATGTAAATGTGGCTAACTGAGAGGTCCCATGTAGCCATCCAGCAACGAGGGAAAAAAAAGAACCGATAGAGTGATCGCCCAGGGGAGGAAGAGAGGTTTCTGAGAATAAGAAACTGATTTGAATAAGGAAACAGGAGGAGATGAAATTCAAGAACGATTGCCTTGCCATATTTCCCCACTGTCAGGTCTTATTATTTGTGAGCATATCCACCAATTTTCAAAAGAAATTCAGTTTGGCAAGGTTGTCATCTCATGTCACCAATATAGTCATATTTTGTAACATAGTTTGCAGCAAGAGTAGCTGTGTGCCTACAGAGATAATTTAACAATGTTCAAATATGTCAGTTCGTTGATATTCTGTACATGGTCATGATTTGATCGAAATGAGTTTTGGTACAGACAGAAATCTTGCAAAAGTTTCTAAGACAAAGGTAAGAAATCCCTTCTTTTTTTGTCTGGTAGTCTTGAGGCTAAATATTGAGATACACCTTGGCTAAAGACATTCAAACTCAACTCAACTTTTCACAACTCCACCTATTCCATGTTACCATACATTTCCTGTGTTAAGTCAATTAGAGTATCTACTTTATTTCCAAAATAATAGCTAAATTTATTTCAACTGTTATTTACTGTGTCAGATTTTCAGTGGGTCAAAAGTTTGAAATTGATGTAAAATTGATGTTATGACTTTTAGAAGCTTCTGATTGGCTAATGGCATAATCAGGAGTTAACTGGGAGTGCACCTGCGGCTGTATTTAAGCACCTTTCCCTTGATACCATTGGAAAATCCAAGTAACTCAGCCAAGAGCTCAGAAAAATAAAATTTGGCCTCCACAAGTCTGGTTCCTCTGTAGAAGCAATTTCCAAACAACTGAAGGTACCACTAGCATCTCTACAAACAACTGTATATATGTGTGTATATATATATATATATATATATATATATATATATATATATATATATATAAAATATTGGGAACACACAGGCATTGCATTGTTCAATAAAGAGGCGCAAATTAACTCCCAGGGATGAACAAACTTTGGTCTGAAAGGTTCAACTGAACACCAAGACAACAACAAAGACACCGTGAAGGGATGTGGCTTTTAATCCAAAGAACACCACCCCAGCTTTGTATAGCATAGGGGTGGCAGCTTCATGTTGTAGTGGTGTTTTGCAGGAAAAGGGACTGGTACACTTCAAAAAATAGATCATGAGGAAGGAGGATTATCTAGAAATACAACACAATTTGTTGTATAAGGCAACACTTCATCAGCCAGAAAGTTAAAACTTGGTTGCAACTGGGTCTTCCAGCAAGACAATGATCCTAAACATACCTCCAAAGTTGTAACAAAATGATTTAAATAAATGCTAAAAAGTGAAAGTTCTGGAGTGTCCATCACAAAGCCCTGACCTGAACTGAAAAAGTGTGTCTGAGCAAAGAGGTCCACAAACCTGACTGAGTTACACCAGTTCTGTCAAAAGTATTGTGAGTAGCTTGTGGAAGGCTAGCATAAGTGTTTGATTCAATATAGCAGTTATAACCAGCCGTTTCCTCACCAGCCTCTCGTTTTTTACTCTCCCCTGAAGTCAAGACTCCGTCCATAAATATTAATTAAAGATCTCCTCACAGAAAGCGGCACCATATCAACAATTGCGACAATTTCTTTGTTAAATAGAAATTTTAAAATTAAATCCATTTATTATTAGACTTAATAATATTATTCGACCCTTTAGATACAGGGTGTCACAAAATCTCCATACATAAGGGACTACGTATGCCAGCACCATGTCAGTTGTGACTTCGCCAGTGGATGTTGGTGGACGTCCGCTTCTCGGTTGGTCCGCAACACTTCCAGTCTTTTTTGAATTTATTACGACATTTGGCAACAGTGTTGTGTGTGAAGTGCTTGCCATGTTTCCTGTTAAAGTCCATCACAACCTTGTGACAGCTTCCTGATCCAGCCATGAGAATGATTTCGACACGTTCTTCGTTTGTCAAAGGCGTTCTTCAAGGTTATCTGAAAAAAAAAAATTAATATACACTAAGTATGAAAGATTTTAGAAGGCATTTTGATAAAAAGTGTTCATTTCTTGTATGTATGGAGACTTTTGGGACGCACTGTAGTAACTGTAATCATGCTAAGCTTAACTACAGATATGTATTTTACCGACTCTGGTTTACACAAGCTTTAAGCTTCAAATTTATGTTGTAAACTGTCTATTTGGTTGCTTACTGTGGTGGTAAAGTTATTTATCTAATTATTGAATGAGTTGAACTGTGTTTGCATTCAGCATGTAAAAGTTTACCACTTGACTCGGGGTGTAAAAATGCCACAAAGGCAACAACTGTAATAATCGAGGCAACAATCCAAAATCAATGATTATTTTATAACTTTTTTTAATTATTTTTATTTATTATACATCTATTAAATATTATCAAATATGGACAGACAACATTTGTGTAAAAAAAATAATCAAAATGTTTAAACTGATGTGTAAATAGGCTAGGAGGGAGATTTGCCTGGAATAGTAAGAAAATAATAGAAAGAAAAAAAAAAAAAAGAAAACATGCAGCAACATTTTAGCTAAATCGTGATAGTAATTGTGACAAATAATCCTGATGCAAATACTATGTGAAATAATAATTATAATCACCGTTATTGTCATTATCCTACAGATTTGTACTAGAAGAAACAGAATTGTCCATGCAGAACCTCTGAGCCACTGCCATCCATTTCTAAGAAAAAACTACCTAAGCTGATATCCATGTGCTTTGTCTGGCGGTTTCCCATGTAAATGTCATTACTAGTAAACTCTATAGATTCTTTCTGTCTGCACAAAGGCATTACGAGACCATGAGATTATAAGGACCTGAAATTTCTGTGATTTTAAGTCATTGAGACAAAGTTTTAACCTCAAAGCAGGTTTTTATACACTATATGGCCACAAGTGTGTAGACACCTGAACACTGAACAGCCCTTTCCAAAACCACTGGCAGTAATATGGAGTACACCACCTCCACCACCCCCACCGCCACCATCCCCTTGCTGCTATAACAGCCTCCTCGCTTGTGAGAAGGCTACTAGACTTACTTAGGGAGCATGGCTGTGGGGATTTGCACGCATTTAACCACAAGGCCTGGTGTGAAGCTGGTGTTCCAGTTCGCCCCAAAGGTGTTCAGTGGAGTTGAGGTCAGGGTTCTGTGCAGGCCACTCGAGTTCTTCCACACCAACCATGCCAAATGTCTTCATGGACCTTGCTTTGTGCTCAGTCATGCCTGAATATGTTTAAGCCTCAGTGAAAGGAAATCTACAGCATACAGAGACACTGTAGGCAATTGTGTGCTTCCAGCTTCGTGACAACAGTTTGGGGAAAAAACACATATGGGTGTTACGGTCAGGTGTTCACATATTTTTGGCCATATAGTGTATATTTCAAGAAATCTATTATTCCTACAGCATTTTCAGTGATATGTTAATATCAGTAAGTGACATGTAAGGAAAATGTTAATTACATGAACAAATCTTTGGCACAAAAAAACATGAGATACCCCCTTAAAATTCCAAGGAGTCGATATTACATTAAATTTGGAGAGGACAGCTATGGAAATCCACACTCATTCAGCAAAAACATACTGCTAGTTCTTAAAATTACTGTCTCTGGGTGGCATCCTGAGCTCAGGTTACTGTTTCTGCAGAGTTCGTTTGATCTCCTTGTCTCTGTCTGGGTTTCCTCTGGGTTCTCCCATTCCCTCTCACCTCCAAAAAAACATGCAAGTAAGTGAACTCGCTACAGTAAATTGCTCCTAGGTATGGAATGTGCGAATGCGTGTGTGTGTGCATGGTGCCCTATGATGGACTGGTGGCCAGTCAGGGTGTATTCCCGCCTCATGCCCAGTGTTCCCAGGATAGGCTCAGGATCCACTCCACCCCGACCAGGATACAGCGCTTACTGAAGATGAATGAATGAAGGTTATCTGTACAGGAAAAACAGTGGTGTGCCACACGCATTGCAGTTGTGTATACTCTCAACAGTTAAGGGTTCATTTTTATCTGCAAAGTCCTTAATCGTTTTTCCAAGCAACAGAGATGGACGTGGAAGAGACTAGGAGATGACCATTGGAAACACTTAACCATGTCTCAGTTGTTGAAGATGGAGGCTTTCTCTTATCCTGTAATGCAGAAAAAAACAGAACACACACTTATATATAATATAGAAATCCATGCGTGTGTATGGTTTACAGTGCCACAGCTATACACTCCTCATTTACACACACACACATTTAGGCTCGAGCTCTCACCATGCACCGGCTCCAGTCTTGGGCAAACACACTGATGTAAGAAGTTAATGTGTCTGTTTATAACTGAGTGGTGACAAAGTCTTGAAAGAAACAGTCCAGGATGAAATATGCCACCCCTTGGAGTCTTAGTGAGAGAATGATGAAGGGAGATGGAAACCTTAAATGCACTCTCTGAAAAATAAACCAGTTACACCCAAACATTTTCTGTAATCTCGCAGTTATTTTATAAACCACAGTCCCTGCCATGACCCTAACAAACCATGCTAAGTGGATAGATTCTATTTAATATTGTGAAGTATGGATGCTAATGTAATTATGATGCTAGAGATCAATTGTTCATGGGCAGTAAAGTATAGGAAGTGTACACAGAAACCCTGTGATGGATTAGTCGTAGCTTTTTTTGTCTAAGCGATGTCCCAGTGGGAACTCCTGATGACTAAATACATTAATCAAAATGAGAAGGGTTGTATTTATGTCCAAAATCTATTGTATTTAAGCATTTTAGCAGACTGCAGACAAACAAGAGCAATGGGTGTAATTGGGAGGTGACTGTGGGAGCACTCGGCCCTGTCTCGGTTTTTGGGTGATTAAATTACACCTCCTTGCGTTTGCAGAGCCTCCTTACTCTAGCTTGACAGCATGTCTGAGGACTCTGTCTCCAGCTCCTGTCTCTTCTCTTCCTGTCCCCCTCCATCTGAAACATCTGTTTCTCGTTAGCACGCTAACAGTACCAAGGGAGGCCAAAGAATCAGAAAGTGAAAACAAAGCTTTTAAGAGATGGATGGACACCGTGGTCTCTTCTTTTTATGTGGATAAACAGACATCCTAGAGTCGGATGCAGAGAGATGCTTCAGTTCGCCCACATGTCTGGTCCTCTCGCATTGGAAGGGAGAATGCAACTGAATATTCCCATCTTTGTTCTTTCATCTAATGATGTTTCATAAGTTCTTCTGGGATCAAGTAGTGATGCATCTCAATCAGACGGGCCGCAATGAGTTCCTGATGGCAGCAATTGCCTAGAAACCAGATTGTACCCCTGCCAAATAACCTGTGTGGTTAAACCCGAATTGCTGTACTTTTGCAGCCTGATAGTAGAGGCATTATTTTTGCTTTCAACTGCATTTCTTATGCATTTCTTGCATGGAATACAAAACTCAGAGTGCGTAGCCATGAAAACTTTAGAAAATCTTCAGCTGAGTCTGTCAACACGGCCTCCTCTGGAGTTCTGCAAGAGTTCTGGAACCATTTCTTTTCAACACTCTTGCTCCAGTGCTGAACATGTGCTGAACGTATTTTCTTTTCAGACATGGAATGACGGTGCCACCGCCCAACGCCCCTGCTCCCCATCGTCGACACATGACTATCTTACACTTATCAAGTCATCTGATCATCGAGGACTGTAATACCCACCTAAGGACTGCCTGTTATTGCGATGAAGATTTTGTGGAAATTCAATTTCGCTCCTTTATACCATCTTGTTTGTTTGCCATGGTCTTGCCTTGACCACTGTTTTGAGCTTAATCTACAACCTGGGCAAAGATCTACAGATTACATACAATGAGAATTTGGTCCCAGTAGACAACCAGATGGGAAAATGGAAATATGAGC
This sequence comes from Pangasius sanitwongsei, assembly GCA_037576675.1. Lineage (NCBI taxonomy): Eukaryota > Metazoa > Chordata > Actinopteri > Siluriformes > Pangasiidae > Pangasius > Pangasius sanitwongsei. The sequence continues at coordinate 3,712,660 of CM075014.1, read as the reverse complement.
AGTGTGTGTGTGGTTTACAGTGCCAGGGAAATGATAGCAGGCGTCTTGCATTATCATTATGTAAACTGGTCAGATGTGCAGATGGTTTTAGTTAGGGCACCCTCATGGCCAAAGAAAGAGCACACTGGTTGACTGTTAAGGCCAAACAAAGCACTGGCACCAGGGTTTTTGTTAAATTAGCTTTAACTATTTCCCTCAAAGAAAGAAATGGAGATGATCCTGTCTGCAGGGTTGAGTGCTAACCAATATGGTCTGAATTAAACTAACTCAATCATATGTGTTCCGTTTAAACAGATTATTTCAGTGGAATAGAAATATCTGAAAGAGCGCTGTGCTCCTCTTATCTCTATATTTATCGGCTCTCTGTGTTGCGCTTGTCGGGTTACCAGAATCTATTGACAGGTTTGAGGGAAGGAAAATACACACTGGCTCATATAGAGGCTGATGTTAGCATAACCCATGGCTGCTAGAGGCAGGTGGTCAGATAATCACTGCACATTTACCATGGCATGAGCTGATATCAGGGAAGAACTAAATCTTACATTTCTAATAGCTCTCAAAACATTCTAAGAGAACATGTTTTCACTGACTGTAACCGACCAAATGCCTGACCAGAAAGGGCCCTTCTAGATTTTGCAGAACGACTGATAAGACAGGGGCAACGTGGTATACTTTATCTTGTGGAAGACATAGCATAAACACATGTCATGCTGAGATTAAAATAAAAAAGAAGACCTGATTGAAGCCCAACAACATATGACTAACGTTCCCAACGGAGAACGCTTCTTTCTTTCTGCTCTTTTAGAAGAACTGGAATTAACTCATTTGGTAGACACTTCCAAATCAACCTTCAAGAGAGGCAGATATATAATCCTAGTGGTATAGCTGGGCAAATAAATGTCACTTAATGGTCCATCAGTGTAAATTCAAGATTTTAACCAACATTCTTCCAAATCACTTAACCAGAAACGTAACTAATGTGCAACCATTAAAGCCTGAAAGCCATATCCTCTAAAGTGCCTGCAGGTCCCATAGTCATGATGAACCCAATGTACATTAACACTTTCAAAAGCATGTAGCGACAATGAATTTGGCAAAAAAGACAATCACAATCACAAGGATGTGACTCAGGCATGCGCTCCCTTGGTGAAAGTATACATCCTCAGATGAGGATCATATTATTTGATATAATTCTGTTTCACTTTCAACATGACCGAATGAAAAACTTCATACCCATTGTACACCTATTCCTATCACTACCATGTCGGAAAACACATTTTTATGTCTGTCAAGAATTTTTTCATCCTTTGTCAAATGTACCTTGTCTTTGTCAGCATGCTGTTAACACTATGTCTCAAGAGTTGAAAGTAAATATGAGCGGTTGCTGTTACAAGTGCGCCATTACCTGCTGGCTGTTAAACTATTAGCAATGCACAAGCGAGTCGTTTAAGGGGCACTGAGTGACGTATGCTAAACCATGACCCAGACATAATGACAGTCCATCACTATGCTCTTTATAAGATTACACGCTTCAACTAGCCCCTGTGGAATGTCTAAAATGAAAAACTACTAATCAAGGCAGAAAGCTCCCAATGAATCAGATGGAAAAACTGGTTGTGTGACCTTCAGCAGAGCTGCAATGTTGCTATAGGGTTACAGAAGTTGAATTTAAGTGGGGCAAAAGAACATTCTTTCACACATGTTCCAGTAAAGTCTAATTTTTTCGCTGCCGTTTTCCAGTAACGTGAACTTTTTAGATTTCGATTGTTTCACTGCCCTCTGGGTTACACGCATCAGATTTACGTTAGGATATACAGTACAATAATAACAATGCGTTCCATTTCTATAGCGTCTTCGTGACCTTCAAGGTCGCTGTATACACACACACACACACACACACATATGCACATATGAAAGGAAAGGAAAAAAGACTACTAGAAAGAAGAAAGGGGAAAGTGCTGGGGAAAACATATGTTTTAAGTAGACGCTTAAAATGGGAGATGGAAGTGCAGTCATGAAGGTCCTAGGAGATGGCATCCAAAGTTTTAAAAAAATCTTTGGCACCACCAGTAGACAGATATTGGTGGACCTGAGAGTCCGAGCAGGGGTGTAGGAGCTCAGAGAGATAAGGTGGGGCAAGGCCACGTAGTGCTTTGCGAGTGAGAAGTAAGAGAAGTGAAACGTATTCTCTATACACACATAGCTAGTGTTTAAAATGATCGCTTTGTTACCGTCAGACAACTTATTTAGCAACAAATCTAAACTCCACTAACAGCTTTATTCAATGACCATGAAAAGATCCAGTGAAGAACAGATTGTACATAGACTGTGCCTCATCTGTCGCACCACAACTACTCCATGTATTGTCATATATGTGTTGCTTAACACGGTAAAATGTAGCTGGGACTAAAAAAATACGTTTACTTGTATCTAGAATCATTCTGAATGATACACAGCTCTCTGAATGGCCGACTGGAGGTATTTACTGTGTTCTGCACTGGCATTTCTTAGGGAAAATAAACTATAAATCTAAACAATGTGTTTATTGCCAATGAATTTTCTGATACAAATGATTTACAGTAAAAGTACTATAGAGCTCAAAAATGTAAGCGGAACATCCCTCAATTGAAACGGGTGTGAGGTCTTCAAGATGTTGAAGGTTATTGGAAACTATTGACTGGTTTTGGTTCAATATCTGTTTTGTGGAAAGCCATTTCAGGATATAGCGGCCCATCTGTTGATATGTGATCTGTGTCCACGAAAACGGCAGATTTTAAAGTCATGGAACTGCCAAGGGGAAAACAATAGCCAACCTTTTGTTTAGTCTACACCGTATAATAGCTCACCCTCGTGTTTCACTATGAAACAGAACTCCAGCACAGAGAGAGATTTTAAAACTCTCTGCATTCCGAACAGCTTATTACACTTCTCAACCTGTTCCAAGACAGATGTGAAACGAGGGGGAAATCGCGTTGGAAAATTGACGGGAAGAATGACATCGGATGAATCAAAATGACTGGGATTCATTACGAGCAATCTTTTATCCTCGTAATGTCTCCTGTCATGTCTAAATAATTAAATAAGTGTTCTTCAGCACTCGTCTTCTTCTGGGCAGTTGTGATCTCAGCCATCAGCTTCTGTCTGGTGTCAGTTAAAGACCAGCAAAAGAAACAACAGCATGGTAATGTTAACATTTTGTTCTTGTAAACTGTGCCTGAAATGATGCCATCTGACACTATAGCAGAGAGAACTGACAAAAATAGACACCCATTTCGTTCAACTGTGTTTTCTTGAGCAAATCGCCAGCACTCAGTTTTGCTTTAAACAGATATACCTGATTACAGTTTCAGCTGACAGTTCAACAGTTGTTCAACAGTTGCTGGTAAATTGTGAATCACCTTTAAATGGTGAATCTTCTTTTCAGAACTGAGTCAGCTGTTACATGGATGAACAGAATGTCTCTAGACAGCCTCAACAAACACTGGGGAAAATGACCAATCACTGCTTTCCTAAACCATTTACTTTAAAAAAAAAAAAAAGGGCTATTTTTTACAAAATACAGACTTGGAAGAATTTTGCTCACACTTACTACTGATTACCTCAGTTTGTGCCATGCCACGTCACTGCAGAAGCTAAACAGGGAATCCTCATGTATGTGGATAAAAATTTCCACTGCATCAGTAATATGTCCGAATTCATGAAGGGGATAAGGGGTGAGATGAGAAGAGGTTACCTTAATTGTGCATGACAGCTTTCTGCCTTAGGTGGGATACCTCCATAAAATGTACAACACATGTCCCTGCTCTCTTATAACTCACCCCGACCTCCTATGGAAAAACAAGCACTTTCTAGCTCTTGCCTAGAGCAGGTAAAAGCTGAAATGTGTCAGAGTGAGCCTGAAGTAACAGGCATGTGGGAAATCTCTTGTAAATGGTTAAAAGGGGTAAACATTTGACGTCAGGCTTTTTTTTTTTTTCCCCCTCCAAGGTGGCGCCTTTGCTGCCACCTAACGTTTCCACTCCAGACACGAGTTAACTCTCCCAAAATCTGCAAATCTTGCTGGGGCAAAAGGCTTTCTTTGTATTCAGCTACACGTATCCGTAAATGGCAGTGCGTCGTCTGCAAGGTGTTGGCCAGTAAGGCTGACGTCATCCATGTTTTTCCACCTTAGGCATTGGGGACGGAACAAGCATGGCACCGTCACTCTGGTACCCAGCATGGCACACCCGCTACACCCAGAGATTTCCAGGTGACTGTGTTTACGTTGCAATGGCTGGCTGACACAGCACACTGAGCTAATAGAGCATTGCAGCAGACGCAGAGAGACCGTGTTCCTGCAGTCTGACTCAGCTAAGAAAATGTCACTGTCCATCATGGCTCCAGTCTACACCCACTGTACGTGACTGCTAGCACACTTTGGAATTAAAACAGACAAGTCGTACACCTATCAGATGTGCAATATCAGATGTGTCTACTACTTTGCGACGTCCCTCTGGAAGATCATTAGGGATTCTTTGGGTTGTCGCATTGATGGGACCCTTATAAGTACCCCACAAAAACCTTTCTCCAAATGTAAAACATAATTTGGTTTCTAAATAACTATCATTTCAGTAAAACTATTAGTAGACACTTACTATTTTAGAGTGCAGTCATTGTTTTTTTTTTCAATTTTACACCAGTACAATGGTTTCAAATTACCCAACAGAGCTTATCTTTATCCCAACTATCAGCAAATAAAACTATATTTAGGGAAAGTGTCAAATAAAAAGCTTGAAAAAATTGGAAAAAAAGCAAAAAAAAACTGGAGTAAAATGTTTCCAAATTAACTTTGCATAATGCCATGCTTAGCAAAGATTTAAAATAATATTTCATCATTCACATATATACCGTATTTGTCTTCAGCATATATATATCATTAGCCTGTAAGAGGCAGACGCTATAAACTTTGCTGTGTTACTCAGCCTCCCATGTTGCTCTGGCCTCGCACCTCTGATCACATCTCTATAAAGCTGTCAGTATTAGGAGCAGCCTGTGGACTTACAGAGTGCTAATCCCTATTAAAAGCCATACCACTACTGTGTTTCACTGTACGCATGCTTGTTTTCTGCCAGTGCTAAAACCATGTGAACAAAGTCAACACCTTAATTCAGAACCTCAGAACCTGGTGCTTATTCATAATTGTGTTTATGTGCTTTGAGATATTTCATGAAGGTATACCAGAGTTTTACAGTGGCCTGGAGCATTTTTTATTGGCCTCCAAAAGGATAGCAGGCTCAGTTGTGCTCAGCAGGTGGCTAAAATGTGTGATGTGAAAATTTACAGGCCACAGTATTCTGGATGATGTTCACTGTTCAATGATGGAACCTTGAGAGGCGAATTATGTTGCGTTCGACTTGCTTTATAAATGATAATTTTATAAATGACGTTTGACTTGCATAGTGGAAACAAACGTGGATGCCTCCATGTTCATCAGTGATGAGTGCTGCACATTCCCCTCCAAAAGTATTGGAACAGCAAGGCAATTCTTTTGTTTTTGCTAAACATTTGGGTAAACGCTTTTTGGGTTTGAGCATTTGGGATTGAGCTCAAAAGGTGAATATGAGACGATAGCTTTCATTTCCTGATATTTACGTCTAGATGTGTTTAAAAAAAACTTAGTACGTGACACCTTTGGTGGCAGACCACCCAATTTTTATTTGAGCAAAAGTATTTAGCAAACAACACTTAATATTTAGTTGCGTATCTCTTGCTTGCAGTAACTGCATTAAGCCAGTGACCCACTGGATTCATCAAACTGTTGCATTCTTCTTTTGTGATGCTTTTCCATGCTTGTAGCACAGCAGCTTCTTTCAGTTGTTGTTTGTTTTGGGGGGTTTCTCCCTTCAGTCACCTCTTCAGGAGGTGAAATGCCGCTCAGTCTTTCTCTCCATTTTGGTCTTGCTATCACTTTGGTAGAGGCTACTCTTGATTCCAGAACTTTTGTGGCTTGTCTCTATTTCTTTGTCAACTCCAAACTGGCTTCCCGATTCTTACTGCTGATGAGCGGTTTGCATCTTGTGGTATGGCTTCTATACTTCTGCTCTTGAAGTCCTCTTCAAACGGTGGATTGTGATACCTTCACCCCTGTACTGTGGAGGCTGTTGGTGATGTCACTGACTGTTATTTTTGGGTTTTTCTTCACAGCTCTCACAATGTTTCTGTCATCAACTACTGTTGTTTTCCTTGGCCGACCTGTTCCATGTGTGGTTGTTAGTAATCCAGTGATTTCTTTCTTTTCCAGGACATTCCAACTGGTTCTGATCAATTTACCCTTTTCTCAGCTTCAAAATGGCTTGCTTTTCTCCCATAGGCAGCTCCCTGGCCTTCATGATGGTACATTTTAACAACAAATACAGACTTCACAGCAAAACCCAGGGCTCAAACCAACAGTAGACATTCAGAAATATTAATCGCTTAGACAAGAACAAGAACCACCTGCAGTCACATGTTCCAGTATTTTTGATCACCTGAAAAATGGGTGGGTTCAAACAAAAGGTGCCATGTTCTGAGTTGTTTAACTCATCTAGATGTAAATATCAGGAAATGAAATCTGAAATTCTGATCTGTCCTCTCATGTTCATCTTTTGATTTCAAACCCAAGTGTCTTCTGTGTATAGCAAAAAAAAAAAAAAAAAAAAAGGTCTTGCTGTTCCAATACTTTCAGAAGGGGACTGTGTTTTCCTCCTGAAACAGCAAACTGCATAGTAAGTGTCTACAAATTATATGTCTATAATTTGTAATCTGTTGATTGATCTAAAGCAAATACTTATATATATATATATATATATATATAT
>CM075014.1:3623975-3699544 GCA_037576675.1 Pangasius sanitwongsei | reverse complement strand
CCCCCCCCCCCCCCGCCCCCCCCCCCCCCCCCCCCCCCCCCCCCCCCCCCCCCCCCCCCCCCCCCCCCCCCACATCTGGAAGGGGATGTTCAACAAGCACATATGAGTGTTATGGTCAGGTGTCCACAAACCTTTGGCCGTATGGCGTAGCTGCACACTCCTCTGTTCATCGCAAAAAAGGATAGACATATCAAGACTTGAAACCACGGGGATAATACATCAGGTCTTATGTGTCATTCTTACTTAAAGAATGAAACATCATACTTTTTATCCATTTATAGTTGAATGCTGTGAAATATCTGTGAAGCAATTTAGTTCCTGTTATCAGTTGTATTGTAACAGCTATGAGATGACAAAAATGCAGCTTGTCGCGTTACAGAGAAACCAGAAAATGTTAGATTAGCTGTTACTAGAACAATAATATATTAGAAGGAGCACATTAATATAAAGCTGAGATTTGCCTTGCAGCTGGCACGACAGTCAGAGCTGCTGTCATAGAAAATGAATCAAGACCTTCTTATGAATCAGAATCAAGCATTCAGTAATGCTGTGGTATAAATTATATTAAGCCACATTGGTTTAATTACTGGATTAAAGGTTTATTGGTTTATGTTCAACTGTCTGAACAATCTGTTCCAAACACACATTATCCCCTCCCTACTTTTAATAAATAATAAACTTGTGATGAACTTCTTGACCCCAGCGTAATAACTGATCGTGTTCAGATCCTGTTTTTGCATTTTAGTTTGCCAGTTTCCTAAGCTAAACTATCAGACATGGAAAGCAATAAAGGAAGAAAAACAGCAATGTCAAACATTTTATTGGACGGGTTGAGCAGTGTTTCTCTGTGCATGAAACCCAATTCCCTTTTCGTGGTAATTAAATCTAAACTTGGGTTTCAGAAAGGGATAGCGAATAAGACAGGAGGAAAAGAACATATTAGGTCTTAATTGTTTTGTGTTCAGGTCAGGCAATTGTGATATTTTTTGATCCAGACTCTAATCAGTTCAGGGTCTTATTTTGCTTGGCCAGGCAAATGTTGTGTCTTACTTATCATAACTGGCTATACACTGACAGAGTCAGGGCACAAGGGTCTTTATAAATCTAGCTCTGGGTGTACCATGCAGACTAACCAGTGATGGACAGTCAAAACTGAGCCAAAGGCAGGAGGTGGAAAGAAATGAAATTGAACATCAATACACGAACATAACTTTTTAAATAAACATTTGTACTCGGTTAACTCTCTTGGCAGAATGCTTTCTGGTAACCTGTCTCTACTGGGAGGATTTAATATGAAATGCTCATGAAAGGCTGGACACATTAAGTGGTGAGGACTACTGGCAAGATGTGACATGAGTAATGTGCTCTGTTTGTTTAAAGCTAGGCAAAGCTGGCATTTTCACGGGTTGTTACTTATTTTAAAGCTCCTTGGTTTCGTCGAAGTCGTGTCTCGAGCGTTCAGGTTTTTTTATCAGAGGGAGAAAGCGCGAGCATGGAATAAGTGCCCATTCCTAGCCACAACTGACCCTCCCTTAACCACGGTCAATCTAATTCTAAACCTCAAGTAAGGGATCGGGCTCTCTGAAACACGGAAAATGAATGGATACTAATATCTACGGCTCTGCAGGGTAGCCAATTTGTTACTTGATGGACGTGCATCGGAGCCTGATGTCCTCAGCCCGACTCTACTGCCTGCCAATTTAAACAAATGATGATCCTTCTTTACACAGCAAGGCATCTCCAGCTCCAAAAATGTTACAATAGAAACATCATGTTCTTGAATCCGAGCTCTGGCATTTCCCTGCGAATGAGACCCTGCTCCACTCATTAGCTAATTACCTTGCTCTTCTTGGGTTCAATTACATCGTAGAGTGAAACAAGCTGTAGAACATTCCCTCTGCTTGTAATTACGCTAAAGCCTAAGATCAGTTATAAGAGTTCAGAATTCCAGTGGATGGAAAAGACACATGAGCAGTTTCTCACCTCTAGGTAGGTTCTAATTGGAGAAGGTCCTGACTGTAGTTTGAGAACTAGCATCAGCGCTCTGAACTTTTTGCTGGATTTCTTCCAGGGTCATTACCACTAATCAAATAATGATAAAAACACAGCTCTAACTCAAACCAAAAAATGTGGATTCAACTAACAATTTGTAAATTGAAAAGAGGTTAACATGATCGCTGGTGATAAATTTCTATTTAAAAAGGAATAATAAAAAGTTGGGGCCTCCTGAACCTATAAAAAAAGTCTCTTTCGGCTCTCTTTTCGTCTTGAGCAGAAATCCACAAAGGACCTGGAATGGTTCATATAAAACATACAGACCTCCATTCAGCAACTTCATGTAAATTTCATTTGAATTTTAATGAAATACAACAAGTGTAGGTTAACGACTTCACCCTCCATTTACACATTAAGTGTGTAACACCGTGCAGCTAAATGAAAACTCTATTGCTTTTATTACCAGCTGCACTCAAACTTTTTTTTTCCGAAAGTCATCATATTTGTTCACTGATACTAGGTTAACACTAACACATTTCGCGTTAGTGTGTGCACAGAAACAGCGGCAACATGAACAGCATTGTTCACACAATTGTCTGAGTACTTTATGTACATCAGAGACAAAACATCCCTGTCCGTCAGTCGAACTGTAAAATGTTTAGCAATTTCATGAATTTCACGCACAGCAACGTTAAACGGATTGACAAGCTCTGTTAAAACTTTCTGCCATCATCGTGATTGTTGTCATGATCTGCAGCTCAAATAGCTGGTAGGTTTGAAGAGTATGTGAAATGTTTTTAAAACTCAAACATGGAACTAACTGTAATAGGTACACTGGTTAGGGATATTACTCAATAACAATCTAGAGCAATGCTAGTTTGTTTAGTCAGTTGCAGATACCGTGTCACATGGTGCTATACTGTCCCACTATTTACGCTGGTATTGAACCATGCCAGACATAAAGCATAAAGCGACGCTCCATACGACTGCAGGATACATGTGGCAGCCGTCTTGTGTACACATGAGCGTAGTTAAAAGGAAGTATAATCCACCCTTACCATGTTAAACCTCTTTTAAATAAATGATATGGAAATATTTAATGGTCATGGTCAGAGTAGCACAAGACTAATGTGCTAAAACAGGCACAATCCTTTCAGCTGTAGTCCCGTCACTCACTCCTGGATGTCTTCCAGTAAAGTCTAATAAGGTGCTCCACAGTTCCTTTACACTTTTAGCTTTTAATTTATGTGGGGTCTTCATTCGAGTGCCCAGGTTATCAATAGACTTTAAATCCAGAGACACAAAAACACTGATTTTGTGTTCCTCAACCATTTGTGTTGACTGGATCCATATTTGGGGTCATTATCTTGTTGAAAGATCCACCTACTGTCAAGTATCAACCTGCTGGCAGAATCAACCATATTTTGCATTAACGTGGTACTTAGAAGATGATGATGCCACCAGTCTTCACATCAGCCCCTGGACTACAAGCCGCAAACCAGCCCCAAAGAATGAACGATCCATCACCATATTTTACTGTGGGTTTGGGGGTGTTTCCTCGGTTGCCTGACTGTGTATGATGGTATTTTTAACTGCTTATGTATTTTCACATTCATCACCTGCCTGTAAACAGAAACCATCTGTATCTTTTTTGTGTTGAAAGCCCTTTGTTTATTCTCCATGGTAATGGATAATAAGGAGATTTTATATGTATGTAACCTTATATTCATACCAAATGTAACAATAGTGCTCCAAGAGAAAACCAAGAGAAACAACCAAGAGAAAAAGGTTTTATGAGAATGATTTTTTTGTTAGGGGAACTATAAGCAGGTTGTCCAATTGTTTGGTTGAAAAAGCCAGTACACTGGTCATGAAGGAATGTTTAGAATTTTTTTTTAAGACCAAATTGTTTAATTTTGCAAGCAGACCAAATTTAGGTAACACATCCTCTATGATTCACCCACCCTTATAAACCTGAACAGCAGACCAAACATAGTGATCTCGGCTTTGCTGCAGTGGAAACCCGGGTAGTATGAAGAGAAACTGGGCATGACTGGAGATCTTGCAGATACTGCAATGTACTCAGTTAAGCTGGTCCAGGTGCTGCTGACTGCAGTGGAAAGGTCTTGCTTTTCATACACACACACACACACACACACTTTCTGTGTGGCCTAAAGGGGTAGTTTTGCCAAAAATAGTTTACACAAGCTTCCTTTCACCCCACATGTAGACCATCATTGAAGGCATGTTTGGTGTATGAAGTTTGTTTTCTTTTTTTTTTTTTTTTAGTTACCCTGCTAATGTACCTACCAAATAAGACAATGGTGAAAATAGGTTTAAATGTTCCTGCTACTTGTGATAGCAAAATGAATGACGTCTATTTCCGAAACCTCACTCTATTGTAGGAGAATCCAGTGGCACTGTTGTACCTTCAACTGCAGGCTCACTCCTATCAGCCCCTGGCACTTCACAACCCTGTGCCACAGACCCTTAGTCTCAAATTCAGAAGCTCCGCCCACAGGCCACTTTCTTTCTACAGTCTTCAGAATCTTCAAGGTTGCAACTTAATCTCGTTATTGTTTTGTTTGAAGCAGTTACTGGTGAGCAAATCCGGTATGTTTGCAAACAGGTCTGTGGTTGGTCATCTGCAATGTCTGTCAAGTAGCCTCTTCCAGAGAAAGTTCACTAACAAACTGTACCACACCACAAGAAGTCTTACGAGATGAACAGATCCTTAACCACTGAGCAATCTCAACCCAAAAAAAAATGAGTAGCTTTATATATACATATATATATATATATATATATATATATATATATATATATATATATATCAGCTTTTTGGTTGTTAGATGTACAAGTTTAAAGGTGGCGTTGATCACTTTTGGAGAATCGAATGCATCTACTCTTTAGATTCTGTCGCAAGTCTTCAGGCACATACAATCGAACAAGTGTCCTCATTTGAGTTTTGTGTCTACTCTAGCTCTTTTATTTGTGTTTACTTTGTGCTCTTGGAAAAAGATCTTATTTTCTGACACAGAGTAGCAGACGTGCAAGTGTTCCAAGCAGGAAAGACAAACACATGTCTGACAAAGTCAAATAACCAATTTTCAGTGCTGCTTTAAATAGGAAAGCACTGCCCTGTCAGGGAGTCTGTGGCTTCTGTCCACTGTAAAGGAGGGTTCGATCTCCCAACCCTCTCTCCTCTTTCTTCTCCACCCTTAACTGGAACTGTGGGCAGGGTGCTCTAACTGTGCCTGTTTTGTATGCAACAGATGAGTCACATGTTCTAACAGAGTTTAACAGTGTGTTCTTGGCTTAACAGCTCCCTGATCAGGTGTACTGGAATAAACACAGCTGTTAATTGGTAGTTTTCATTTAGTTCATCCGTGTACTGGTTTAGCTGATGCAGTCAGTATGTCAGTAAATGAAGAGCATGAGGAAGGCACCTTATTGCTTTAAAGATGTGATAAACAGTAGCATGGGTTTCCGGCAAATGGGAAATGGCACCTTATTTACCTTTCCAGGAAGTGCGTGGGTGGATGATTTGGGAAAGGATCATGATATAAGTCATTTTATAGGTAATATATATATATATATATATATATATAGGATATAGGTAATTGTGCTTCTAGAAATAAATGCAAAATAATTTCCAAATCGAATAATAATTTTCAAACATTTCAAGCTGGAATAAAATGTAAAATGTCTAGAAGTTATTAGGTGTATTAATACATAATTATATTTGTTTTTGAATTATTTAACATTTAACCTGTTTTTCCAGGTGGTTTGTGGAGAAACAATTTGACTAAATGTGTATAGTGGAGATTGCATCTAAAATCCAACAATAGAAGCTCATAATAAACCTAAACCTAGAGAAATCAAACTAAAACTCCAAAGGTGGTTCTACCTTCCTGGAAGTGGGTGTGGGTGTGTATGTGCGTCCAGTCTGGGGGAAAGATTAGCCAGGTACACTGGGCTTCCTTCCTGGACTCAGTCCTCCTTCACCTAGAAGTGTTATTGTACATGAAATTTCCGTTTATTTTTTAAATAATCTTACCAAAACCTGTGCATATTTTAGAGAATAACAGCTTTTGGAAATGATGCTTCATCATCAGAATTTCCCTGAAAGCACTGGAAATCCATCCATCCACTGAACCTGGAGCCTATCCCAGGGGTCTCAGGGCACAGGGCAGGGGACCAACCCCTCGCAGGGCACAATCACGCACAACCTCACACACTATACACAATTTAAAGATGCCAATTAGGCTACAATGCATGTCTTTGGACTGAGGGAGGAAACCCCCAGAAATACAGGGAAATCATGGAAACCCTGAGCACACAGGGCAGAGGCAGGAACCAGGAACCAAACCCCCAACCCCAAGGTGCGAGGCAAACGTGCTAACCACAAAGCCACCTGCCACCATGGTCCTGTACTGGAAATCGCTACCGGCAAACGTGTTACTAGTAAACTCCTGTTAGCACATTGTAAGCAGTAAACACGTGCACCTCTAGTTGTCATCTAGCCTTCGCTTTGATTGCTCTAATGGAGTGAAACTCAAGACTTCGGTGTTGTAACTGTTCCTGAAGCTTCTGATCTACCTGATCAGGGTGGAAATGTATAATGCAGAGTGGTGACCAGTAAAAGAGCTCCATTCAGAAATCAAGTTGTTACGTGTGAGCATGTAGAGAAGTGAGCGAGTCCTGAAGGGAAAACAATCAGGGAGTTTGATCCTGCGCTCGGATAATTGTCTGAATGGAGTGTTGCATGTTTTCCGTATCTGTGTGTGTTTTCTCCAGGTTTGAGTGATGCCCTGCGATGACCTGAGGTCCCATTAAGATTGTATTCCCACCTTGTACCAAGTGTTCCCGGGATAGGATCTGATGTTCTCCCTGTGTCCATGTGGGTTTCCTCCCACCTACAACATGCCAGCAGGTGGACAGCCAACTATACACTCTACCCTAAGTGCAAATGTGTGTGTGTGTGTGTGTATTGCCCTTCATGGACTGGCATCCCATCCAGGATGTATCCCCGCCTTGTGCCCTTTGTTTCCAGGATAAGCTCCGGATGCACCATGACCGCGACCAGGATAAAGCACTTACTAAAGATGAAGATGATGATGAAATTATTTCCAGTATTCCTGATGAAGCTTTGCAGACTGTTGGCCTTTTCTCAACCGGCTTCATGACAGAGTTTCACGCAGGAGCCTTTTCTTACAGTTCCCAAATAGGCCAAGCTCCTCGCTGTTTTTTCCAAAAGGCCAATTCTGACACTGGAGGCACCACGTCATGTATCGCGTCAAGACCTGATCCAATTCCATTTTAAAAAGTATTTCCATACCGGCTGTGTCAGAGGCACATCAGTGAAGCGTCAATTTATTGCGAAGTATCTATTTTTTTCTAGCACTCACGCACAACTGAAGCATAAACTCCATAGAAATATCAAAACTACCCTTTCTATATGCTGCACTTTATTTAAATAATCTCCAAAAATGTCATGATTGTGCAACTTGGTAGCTGGCAGATTGCTACAGACAATCCAGGCTTAGTAGCCTAATGAAGGCTCGAGAGCAAACAGCACAGAAAACTTTATAACTTTATAAACAGAAAACTTTATAAGCTTTTTAATTGGAGCTTTTCCTTGTCGTTTGGTTTTTTGGCTTTGCATCCATTCTGTTGCACAAGTGCCTTTTTCATAACAGTTTAGCAAAAAAAAGTAGCTGTGCATCCCTTCTGGTGGAGTCTGGAGCAGACTACTCATATTGTTTTCTATATACTATTATATACAGTGCTGCTAGAAAGTTTGTAAACCCTTTACAATATTCTGTATTTGTGCAGAAATTTGACCTGAAATGCGATCAGATCTTCATCTAAGTCCTAAAACTAGATAAAGAGAGCCCAATTGAACAAATGACGCAAAAACATTATAGTTTTTTTTTTTTTTTTCATTTATTTATTGAGCAAAATTATCCAACATTAAATATCTTTGTCAGAATCTGATATTCTTTGGCCCATTCCTCCTTAAAAACTGCTCCAACTCAGTAATGTTGGTGGGCTTCCTTGCATGCACTGCTCTTTTTAGGTCCTTCCACTTTCTATTGAGTTAAGGTCTGGACTTTGACTTGGCCATTTCAAAATGTTAAATCTCTTCTCTTTTCTCTTCTCTTGGATGTTTTATCCATTTCTTTGTGGACTTACTTGTGTGCTTAGGGTTGTTGTCTTGCTGCATGACCCACTTACAGTTAAGCATCAGTTCACAGACAGATACCCTGACATTCTCCTGAAGAATTTGCTGAAAAAAAAAAACAGAATTCATAGGTCCACCAATAACGGCAAGCCGTCCTGGACCCGGGGCAGAAAACCAGCCCCAAACCATGATACTACCACCCCCATGCTTCATAGTAGAGATGAGATTCTTATGTTGGAATGCAGTGTTTTGTCTTTGCCAAACATAACACGTTTCATTTAAACCAAAAAATTCTATTTTTTATTCATCTGTCCACAGAACATTCTTCCAATAGGCTTCTGGCTTATCCACGTGGTTTTGAGCAAACTTCAGATGGGCAGCAGTGTTATTTTTAGAGAGTGGTGGCTTCCTCCTTGCTGTCCTGCCATGCACACCGTTCTTGTTCAGTGTTTGCCTAATGGTGGACTCATGAACATTGACATTACTCATTGCAAGAGTGGTCGGTAGGTCCTAAGATGTTACCCTGGGTTTCTTTGTGACTTCTCGTAATATTATTCATCTTGCCCTTGGAGTGATATTTTTGCTGGACAACCACTCCTGGAGAGAGTAACAGTGGTGCTGAATTTCCTCTATTTGTATGTCATCTGCCTCACAGTGGCTTGGTGGAGGCCAAACTCTTTAGTAATGGCTTTGTAACCATTTGTCACCAGCCTGGTGAGCATAGATAACTCATTTTCTGAGGTCCATAGGAATCTCCTTTGATCGATGCATGGCACATGTCCATAAATCTGTATGGTGAAGACCAGTCTTTGATAGTGGAAACCCAAGTTTATGCTCTTGAAACATAGGAGGGCCTGCTAAACCCACGTCTGATTGCCATCCCCTGGAGTTAAACACCTGACTTCAATCACCACTTTAAATTAAATCTTATACCCCTAGAGGTTCAGATACTTTTTCTGACAAAGATTAATGTTTGATAATTCTGCTCAGTAAATAAATGTAAAAAACTATAATGTTTTGAATCATTTGTTTAATTGGGTTCTCTTTATTTAGTTTTAGGACTTGATCATATTTCAGGTCAAATTTGTGCAGAAATACAGAAAATTCTAAAGGGATCATAAAGTTTCTAGCAGCACTGTAAGCATGTATAGCAATGGCAGTTACAAAGTGAGGAACAATTGTACAGGAAACTAAAGAGGTAATGAGCAACAGGTGAGTGCAATTAGTAAACGAGAGTTCGATCAGCGTGGCTGAGAGAAAGGAGTGTTTGTCAATGGGGGATTCTGGTAGCTCATGAACAAGACTTGTTTAATTAATTATCACCAGAAATGTAAATTCACTTACTCACAACTGAATGGTGGACGAAGCACAAGACGTCAACTGAGACGCATTGGATTGACTCAAATGTGAATTCTGAATGAAGTTCTAAATGAATTACTTTGTTATAGAAACAATTTCTAAACATTTCTAACTAAAGACTAATTATTTAAAGAAAAAAAAAAAAAAACTACTTTCACTCATTCAATGTAGTGTAAATTCTCCTATCCTCATGATGACCTCTGAGGTTTTTGGCCAGAGTTTATTCTTAAGACTATGTCTCTTCATTTAATTTTGGTGTATGTGAGCTGCTCACAAACTCCGCACAGTAGACAGGACTGTTTATCCACATTTTTTTTTTTTTTTTAAACTGCCCTCAATCAAGCATGAGCCCCCTGCTAGTTAGGTTTCCGCCTGTTTGCCCACTCAGTTCCTCTGAAGCCAAAATCAGCAATCTTTTAATGCACCAAGGCATTTACAATCAGGCCAGTGCCCATTTTTATTGTGCCAGGAACTTTAACAAGTTTGGGAGCTTCCTCCAAAAGCAATGATACCGTTTTACCATTGTCTTTGCAGGTGTGCATGGGGGTGGGGGGTGGGGGGGGTGTTGTTGTTGTTGTTGGGGCGGGGGGGATGGGGTGCTGTCGGGTGGGGGTAACAGAGATAGTAATCTATATGTGTAAGTGATGGCAGTAGGAATATTTTATTCTTATAAAACTAACTATTTATAGCTTAACATTCAATATCCTAACATTTTGGGAAACCAAACAGTATGTGCACACACACACACAAACACACACAATCTTTATGAGGACCCTCCACTGACATAACTGACATAAGTAATTAATGCTAAGCTACACCTAAATGTAAACCTAACCTTAACCTCAGGAACCACAGCAAGTTTTTTGCTTTTAGTTAAAAAAAAAAAAAAAACAGCTGTGTTTTGTTGTTACGAAAGCATTTTTCCTCGTGGGAACAAACACTGATCTCTCATTAATTCCCACTGGAGCCTTGATCAGAAATTACGACTCCAATCTCACATGCGTTTCTCCTCAAAAGTCATAATAATAATACTCACAAATTATTAGGAGGCTTACATCAGATTAAGCTGCGTTCACTAGCCATACCCTGCAAATTTGCACATATCATTATATCAGCTGGATAATTTTATGTAATTATTTTCAGGGAGAAACGCGGTTTGCTCTGCAATGTAGCACGAAGCGAATCAAGGCAGTGTATAAAGTAATTCGATGGTTGTTGCTGTCTTTGGTTCTCATTTCCTGAACCTAACTTGCTTTTCTTTCCTTTTTTGAGAGAATGTCTATTTATATTTCTAGGGTTAGGGTTCTACTACGATAGTAGTGGGACCAACGAAGGCGACTTGATCAACAGATCGACAACTAAATTAAATTGCAAAATGTTATTTGGTTCTGATTTCAATGACTTGCTGAATGTTAGGCATGGAGTCCATCCCTTCCTTCACTCTTCATGTGAAAATGCCTTTCTTTCAAATTTTTGCTTAACGCCTGATTGGATTGGACGGGTTTTACCTGAGGACAGGGGGTAATGATACTATTACCAGAGTACCTCTGGGATTTTAGTTCCGTCCAAATCCGTCTTGTAAGAAATTTTTCTACATTTCTAGAGTGACCAGAAAAAATAATCCTAGGTAATGTACAGTCACTTCCGAAAGGTTTGGAATGGCATGGCCAATTCTTTTTTTTTTTTTTTTCTGCTGTAAACTGAAGACTTAAAAATATATCATTTTGAATATCAGATGGTTATATAAAACGTGATTACTGTATGTAAATTGGCATTTAGATTTTATTTGTAAACGCTCATCTTTTTCCATTTAAACCTAATTCAGAGATCATTATGTATGACGTCATGTGTAAGCCTCATGAATTTGGACCTTTTGCCGGCTGGTATGCAAATTCTTAGGAAGAGGAAGAAGCTGTAACTGGAAACACTTAGCTTCGATGGTTGTTAAGGTATATTTAAGTGAAACTGTTCAAAATATGATAAGGCAAGTTGAGGTCTGGTTTTCATTGTATAAAATATCGGTGTAAGTCTGAGCCTATGATCTCAGATGAGACCGTAGTGTCTTTCCAGCCGTCTGAAGTTAATTATCACCATTTTCCATAGTTTGCACTGTACCTTCCACACTTTTCGTATGCATGTGTGATTTTAATAAAATCCAGCACAACAGTTCCACTACATGCAGATGTTTAGAAGATCATATTTTTCAGTCAAATATTAATGACATCATTAAGGACCTTTGAATATTTCCATGATGTATCAGTGATTACCAGCTGTTTACTGCCTTATTGTTTACAGGTCAACACATGATTCCATGATACACCAAGCTTAGAAGCCATTGTACCTGAAACAGTCATGGTGTCTAAATGTATCCTGTGAAGACAGAAAAGAGGAAGGAAAGAGAGGAAGAGGAAAAGACAATGACTGGTGCTTGGACAGACCCGGCTGAATTATGGGACGTGGAGGCAGACATGGCAAGGTTTCACAGCTCATTGGATTTCAGAGCTGCGGCTCTGTCGCACCGCAGTGGATGTAATTTGTACCACATGTGCTTGAAGGTGCCCGCATGCATAAAAACAGTAGGTTTCAGACACTTTGCTAAGGGAGGAAAGGAAAAACAAAGGTCTGGCGGGTCAGAGCGACTCTCTTGGGCATAAATAGTCGTGTTGAGAGTGGAGATGACGGGGTGAGGTTGGTTTGAGGTAAAACAGAAAGAGTGGATCAAAGATGACTGTATCAGGCATTCAGTCTCCTAAAAGTAGGCCTCAGTGGCTACTAGGCGTCATGCAGAGACGATGGGAATGACTGGTGGTTTTAAAAAAAAAGAGTATTTTTATTATTTTGCAGAGCTGTAAAGTAGAATCGATATATATTGGCGGTGTTAATTTTAATGTCCACAGTGCAACAAGTCACTCTCTTGTATCTAATCATGAGCCAGATGACAACAGTGATGTGAGGACGTACGGGCGGATTGGCTGCGGCTAATTTAGGACAGATCCTTGTGTGTGCTTGTGGAGCAAGGTGTTTAGTGATGTACAGAATGGACAGAGAGTCAAAGTGCAAAATAATCGTATTTACTGTTCATACCTTCAATACTTTAGTATAAAATATTAGAATTAAAACGATAACATTTAGTTATCCTCTGGAAACCTGGCTAAAACAGCATTGTATGAAGGTATAGAACACACACACAGAGACACATACGCATACACACAAACACATACACACACACACTCTCAGGACTGCACAGGAGCAGCATCAGGGCAAGGCATGCCGTGGATGTGGAGGGGCGATCGTGTATGCTGCCTCCTTTCCCTCCTCCACCTTTTCCCCAGTCTCCTTTCACCTCTGTCTCTCACCACAAAGAGCAACTTATCCCCGTTATCCTCCCCCATTCCTCTGCTCCAGCAGCAGCCAAGACCACAGCTTAATAAAAACCTGACTCCCTGAAAACTACGGCCAGGGAGCAGAACCTGAGGTAGGAGGTTGCAGTACGTGTGTATGTGTGTGTGTGTGTGTGTG
The DNA here is from genome assembly GCA_037576675.1 of Pangasius sanitwongsei. Classification (NCBI taxonomy): domain Eukaryota; kingdom Metazoa; phylum Chordata; class Actinopteri; order Siluriformes; family Pangasiidae; genus Pangasius; species Pangasius sanitwongsei. The sequence goes on along the minus strand of CM075014.1, from coordinate 3,686,484 downwards.
TCATGCATGGAAAGAAGATGGCCCTCCTCAGGCTGTCCCTCTTTCATATCTCACAGAATGATGTGGACTTGGGTCTTGGGAAGTTTTACACAAGTGTCTGCACATAATTTGAGGATGAAATGAATGTCTTAAATGAATGTTTCTAGCTCATATGGCTAGAAGCAGCTTAATCCCCCATTTCTCATTCCTCAGTGACCACTGATAACCTCGCTGAAAGTACTGTTTAAATTCATGAGAAAAGAGGAATTGAGATATATTGGTGACACCCTGCAGGGTCCGAGGGCTGAAAGCCCACCACTTTTCATTTTCATCATTAATCAGGAATAAAATTATACAAGTTGATTCTTATTCAAGTATATATAATTTAAAAATGTTGACACTATTTTTTATAATAAATTTTATAATTTTGATATTTATACAAAAAATAGGTAATAAGGTTAAAAAAAAAAATATATATATATATATATATATATATATATATATATATATATATATATATAAAACAAAAATGCAAAATATCATCTTTATCATCATCATATCATCTTTCTGAAAAGGATGGATCCTATTTACAGGATTAATTACAAATAAAATAACTGCAAATCCTGTCTTAATCATGTCATTTGTGCTGAGCAGAAAAAAAATCATATCAGTGTATGGTTAATAAAATAAAACACTCCGTATGGAATGATATTAACAACTGCACAGTCTTGAGTTTGACTGACTTCCACTTGATGTTGCCCATTTTGGAATCATTCTTTCTGGCATACAAAGCACACACACCCTTGCACACACTTCATTACAGTGTGGATGTATGGTTAAGCCCGAGTCAGTTAATCTCCCTCTTCCCAGTGTTATTCTTGAGTTGGCACCGGGTGATTTAGGCGTGAGCGTGGCCCATAACTTACGCGCTTGAACGTGAAGCATATTGGCGTGCCAGCGCACTTTATGAACACCATTTTCTCCTTCCTTATACACATATGGATTTTTTCTGCTAGTACTCTCAGACCAGAATGTAACGTAATGTGTACAATGCATCAAATCATGTCCACAGCAGGGCTGTTGTTGAATGAAGTTGGAGCCGGCTGTGCCAAGCAGCTCTGTACTTTATTGGCAAGGTGGTCTTTGGCCACTAGATTGGGCTGTTTTATTGTCACTGCCTTATTATAGGCGACAAATAATTTCCTTTTTCCTTTCCCTTTTTTAAGATCTCCCATAAATTCTAGAGACGTTTACGGTTCATATTGGAATATATGGGTTTCATACATGATGCATGATCACACGTTAGGTGAACATGTGCCTATAGTTATGTCTAGAGAGTGTTTGGAAAACGTTCAGGTCACACAACAGAAACACAGACCTAATCCTAATGTGCACAGCAGAGCGCTTTGCCGCCTCACAGCTCCAGCGTCCCCCGGTTTGAATCCTGAGCTCAGATTACTGTCTGTGCAGAGTTTCACATGTTTTCCCCATGTCTGTGAGGGTTTTCTCCAGGGTCACCATTTTCCTCCCACCTCCCAAAACATACTGTCAGGTGAATTGGTTACTGTAGGTGTTAAAAATTGTGTGCGTGGTACCTATGATGGACTGTATTCTCATCCATGGTGTATTCCTGCCTCAGAACCAGTGTTCCTGGGATGGGCTTCAGCAACCCTGAACAGGATAAAGTGCTTACTGAAAATGATCCTAATATGATCAAGAAAAGCATGAACACATACTATATGCACATACTCATATATATATATTAAAAAAAACAATTATAAATCCATACATATAAATAAAAACCTTCAGCTACCCACAAGCTGATCCACATAAATACAACCTCGATATTCACGCCACAGTGCAAACGCAGCTGAACTGTACACGAATTTCCTTAATGTATTTTTTAAAATTTTTAATGTTTTTAAATTCTACTGGACAAGTGTACAAACTCAGTGTTTGCTTGAATTACAGATTTAGTTTCTGTTGAATTCATTCATTCATCTACATTAACCACTTTATCCTGATCGGGGTCACAGCGAATCCGGAGCAACATTATGGCAATGCATTACAGTAAATCACTACCCGTCATGCTGACAGACAGGGTTGTAAAAATTCGATCATACTCTACTTTTATCCAGCATTTGCCAGTTGAGCAACTGAGACCTTTCTCGTAACTGCATCATCATATCTGGCAATGAATAGTAGTGTTCTGGTTGCAAATTTAAAACATTGTTTATGTACGGAAATGCACGAGTGACAGCGAATCGGAGCCATCTATTAGTGGTATATTACTGTTTAAGGTAAGCAGTAAATAGCTAGCTGCATGCTTTACCCTTGGCTAGCGGGCTAGTTTGTTTACGTTGCAGTCAAAAGCCGTTTATTTCTCACATCGGTGGAAAAATGGGCAAAAGCTCAAGTATGGATGTTTGCTTGAATTATTTGCGCATTTAGAGACACTGCAATGACTGCAAGCTGTACTTGTTGCCGTTGTTCACTATCTCACCTGAAGTTTCGAATGCTACTGCTCCTGCTTCCGCCATTCGTACACACAGTGTGCAGTTCCACCGCTGGTGCTGAACGAACGCATGCAGCGGGATTTTCTGACTATCTACTATCTACAAAGCACTCCTAAGACAGTTTTGATGTACTACGGTGGACGATGAATCCTGTCTAGATTGAATACCTTATTTTGTATCTGTCAAAATGGCAGATGGACAGAACTTTGTCAATGCTTTTACAAATCGGTAAATGGGGAAATTCCCAGCTAGCACAAGCCCTGACTGGGCGCAAGGCGGGATAATTCACCCCGGATGGGACACTGGTCCTGTTTAATGTACATTTATGCTAAATATCTTTCAGAGCAAAGATTTCCATGTATTTTGATGTAAAAGTATGTATTTCTAATGCACCTAATCTGTTTCTAGGTGCATATAAAGCTCAAATGTAAAACAGCTGACTTTTCATGGAACATTTAATCCAAAAATCATACCAGAACAAAGTAAAGGTATTAAGATAACAGAAAAATGCAAACTCATAACCATTTTCCGTCCTGAAAAGCAGGTGGCGACTGCCAATATTTCACACTCACTAAAGAAGAGAGTCCACATCTCACATCTCAGGACTGCTGATTTTGGCTCTGTTATCCACCATAGAAGTAATTGTATTCATTAGGACCTGCAAGCCAAAAACTGATCCAGTATCAAGGCTCGTGCTGCGAGCAGATTGATTGAGATCCTCTCAGACTCAGATGAGCTCGGCTGGTCGTGTTTTTCTGTGCTCTCTAGACACCTAGTAAAGTATGTGATGCCATTCCCTGCAGATCGTGCAGCACTGTGCTGACATACATGCTGCAGAAACATGGAACTGACAGCCCTCTGAGAGCCACATGTGTTTTCAATGGCTGCCGTTCAACGAGCAGTTTGCTTAGTGCAGTCGACAGAGTGGTGTGCTACTGGGTAACACGGCTCCGAATTCAGGGGAGAATTAGATTTCCAGTTCGACCTTGTGACATTACGGGATGAAAATATAAAAAAGGTTTTCTAATAAATGTCCAAATAGATGAACGTAAAAGAACTGAGCAGAGTTTAAGTCTGCACCTTTTTGTGATTAGCAGTATTAGCAAATTGAACAGATCTCAGAGGAAATCACTGAGGTATGGGGTTTTTCTACTGGAATTCTTCTAGTAGAGAAGTTTTCTATTGTACAGAAAAACAGCAAATGCAACAGTGTTCAAATGGATGCACATTGCAAAAATATAATGTACAAGATTCACACAAACATCTTTACTTCCTTCGGTATATTCAACTATTAAAGTAATAAATCAGTACAGACAAATGGTATTTTGCTCCAACCTTATAACAAATGACCCATGCTAAATGAAGATCATACATCACTGACATGCAAAGAAAACAATTACATTTTCAAAATAAGTGGCTGAAAATTCTCTGAAATGGAAAAAAAAAAAAACCTTTGCTTTTAATAACATGAGCTTAAGTTAAAGTTTATGTTTTCAGTAGAAGACTAAATAAAGTGTCTGCGTGAACTCCAGCAAAGTTTTACACTCTTTTCCAAAGTAACAAGGGGAATGGGGGGGTGGGGGTGGGAGTCGGGGTGGACCCTGACTTGTGTATTTGTACAGAACCCTTTCTGTTGTGATGTCATTGGAAGACTATAAACATTTGGACCGTTTTTAAAAAGCCCGAACGGAGCTGTTACAAGACAAAGGCCAGGGACGAATGCTTCTGTTGGGTCGGACTCACTTGGCCTATTGTGCGTCCCTAGTGATGGCCTGTTCCTCACACTTCAGCTCTGTTTGCTTTTGTGAGGGGATTTAAGAGCTCCTAATGACAGGGGTGATTATGTATTTAAGGCAACACAGCAAGATTTAATCTAAATCAGTGTCCCCCAGTAACTCATTTGGCTTCTTGTTCTTCTTGGATTACATGAAGATGTCTGTAAATGTTCCCAGCCCAGATTTACTATTTAAAAACATGGGTAAAAAGCGTAGTCTTACTTTAGACGAGTACGCCTAAGAAAGCAATCTGAGATAATTTAGCCTCTAGTTAAGCAATTACCTCCAGAAGAATATTTTCAGACAAGAAAGGTGACCACAGCAGCAATTCACCTGTATCTAATAAAGCATATTAATAACAATGCTGTCTGTAAACATCCCGATCGGAATATACAATTTAGAAAAGCTGTTTAAATTTAACGTTCCTTTAAGCATAGAGAAGATAAGAAATGATAAGAAGAAGAAGGAAAATGATAAGAAAACAACCCAAGATCATCCAACTTCCACGTAGCTATTACGCAGATCAGATGAAAATGATCCATTAGCTTTCACTATGTTACACGTTATATTCCCCCTTACATCAGATGGAGCAGTACCTGCCCTCTAGAAGTGCCTGATGAGGCAAGTTGAGAATTACTGTGAAAAAAGAAGGCCTCAGGAGATAAAATGCAGCCATAATCTCTACACCCTTACCAGCACGAGTCACTGAAGTAGGAAACTTTGGAAGATATTGTCAGCATCAAGGTTGACCTACTGTAAAAATGGGATGCACTGCAAAGCTACTACAAAAATATGGTGCACTGAAAGAATTGTCCATTAGGTGCAGTGGAGTGTGTATTGCTGAGGGAGATCAGACACATTTCCCCCACTGATGATCTTGTATTATTATTCTATTCTCATTTTCTTCCTTGTTGTCATTCAGTAATAAGTCAAAATCACTACACTTGCTATCTTGAAGACACTTGGCCAGTCATTAATCAGTCGTCAAGGCTATACCTCAAGTCTTGCATTTGGTACTAGGTACTTGCATTTACTACCTCTAGAAATTCAGTGACCTGAGTGACTGAGCATCATCTTTTGTTCCATTTTGGTTCTGCTATGCTGCTACATTTTCCAGCGTAGGAAACAATGATAGCGCCTGTGGCCTTGAGTGTGGTCCACGTGCTTAGCGGTAGGTTGCACAGTGAAATCTATGATCAGATGACTACTTCTTCCCCATATAAACACAAGAAGACTGTTTCTATGGCCACGAAGAACAGGAGTTTTAACATTTTGGATTGTTATGGCACATTGATACCATTCCAACAGACCTGACCAGCACCTCCTACTCAAAGACCATAGAAGGTCTGATGTGCAGAACAGATGGTTACGTATGTAGCCGTGGATTTATGACTTAGTATTTTTGTGTGGTTATTTTTTGTGCCAAGTACAAATAACAACATCATCACATTGTGATGTGACCCCACATTATAGCTTATAAAAATTCCCTGTGGCATTATGCTCATCCTTTGGCCCTTTTCAACCCAACCGACACAGATGGCCTAGTGACCCTACTATCAGTTGTAGACTAATGGTTACATACCCTATTTGGAACACCTGTAATAATTCACGCAATTTTCCAATCAGCTATGTGGCAGCAATGTAATGCATAAAATCAGGCAGATTCAAGTCAAGAGCTTCAGTTAATGTTCAGATCAAACATCAGACTGCGGAAAAATGATCTCCATGACTTTGACCATGGCATTGCTGTTAGTGCCAGATGGGCTAGTTTGAATATTGCAGAACCTGCTGATCTCCTGAGATTTTCAGACACAACAGTCTCTAGAGTTTGCACAGAATGGTACGAAAGACAAATCAACATCTAGTGAGTGGCAACTCTGCGAGCAGAAACCACTTTACATCTGTGTCTTCCACTGATTGCACAGCAGACCATTGCACAGCATGAAGGTCAATAACATTCCACAACTTTAAGACAGTTCTGAGTATATATGTGCTTCCAGTTGCAAAATGTCAATCTGTCCCTGGAGTGCAGACATTGCTGCCATGTCCACGTTTACGTGTGTATCAGAAATAGATACTTCTACAACTTCTACAAACAATCATTCAAGGGAGAAGATAAGAGATTATGTACAGTGTTTAGCACCATGGTAAGAACGCTTTCCACTTGCCTGAATAAAACCAGCACATTAATGGAGCATGCACACTCACAAGAATGTGTCTCACATTTGTGAACATGCTAATATGCTGGGATCATTCCCAGGGGCCAGACAAATAATTTCAATGTCTGTTGTCCGCTGCACTACGGTGACCCGTTCATCTGGGACAGTAGGTCCGCTTTGAATGGTAAAGGGCACAGAGGGGCTATCATTATCATAAACAACAGCCAGAACCTATTTGGCCAGAATGGTGTTATCGGCATTAATGGTTACATTGTTTGTTGGATGCTCTGCAGTGTCATTCACAGCAGGGACAGTGGTCAATATGCATACAGCTGTACATTTGGCCAATTGCATAACAGTGCACCCTGGCCCAGCGTCAATGTCTCAGCCCTGTATGTGGACCACTTTGGACACTGAGTTGTCTGTCTGTTCACAATCAGAATGAAGTCTGCTCTGCTGAAGGTATTCCAAATTAGCTGAACTGCCTCACTGTTAATTTGCCAACCCGCCAGCACTGGGCTGCTGGAGACAGCATACCTGCTGTCTGATTGAATTGGCCCTGTAAGAAGACAGCTCTTAAAGACAGAAGGTGTGCACCTGCCTGTTTCCAGAGCTTGTTTGCCTACAGCATATCTTTCAATTTTGTGCCCCCTTGGTGTTTGTCTGCCCTAGTATGTGCAACCCCCTTAGGAGCTTTTGAAAACGTTGCAGCACTAGCCCCACTGCTTTCATTTAGACACAACGGCCAGCCTTCTAGATATCGTAGTATACACAAAGAATACCCTGGCATTTTGCAGGAACACTAGGGCAACTCTCATATTGTTGAATACCCTGGCTGCTAAAGCTAAGGAAAGGACTCTAAACCAATACTAAATCTGACACTGATGTCACTAATGCTGTACAGAATGGTAATCATTTAAAGAAAACAATTAGGTCTCTCAGATCCAAAATAGGGCATATCCAACCTCATTTTTTGGTGAATCAGAAAATATCTTGAAAAATGGCACATTCAGTGAATTGTGCTTTGAAGGCTTGGTCACTCACTGCACTGGCACAAAACTGCCTTCATCTGGGCTTCACTGTGCCAGCGTATAAGGGCGCCTAAAGTTAGCCTCTTGCTTTATGTGTTTACTTTGTGTCTCGGGCAGGAACAGGCGATCATTAATGCCTCAGGCCTCAGGTAATACCTGTACCAGTACCAACTGCAGATGGTGCCATGTTTTTACCAGGCTCCATCAATGTCATTTGAGGTTAACTTTCCTTCTCATCTGTGTTAGAATATCCAGAATTTACCACACACTGTTGCTGTAGTTTCCATATCTGTAAGATCTCTGTGCCCATTACATCTTCATGTACACATTATGTTCTTAAGGGCCATAAACAAATGTGCCACCCTTTTAGAAGTACAACTTGCATTTGCCAGTGTATGATGCTTTTGCCAACCAGTGAGTCAGCTCTAATATATGGATTGTATGCAGCATGAATACATACACAAAGCTACATCTAGTATCTTAGACCAATACTAATAAGGACAATGGTGTCTGAACTCAAGCGTAAGGCTTAACACTGAACTCAAGCATAAGGCCAGATAACACAGTCAGTTAACTGACCAGGCGTACAATTAGGCATTTTCTCAGCCGTGTTGGGTGGCAGATCCAGCTTTAGTTGCCAAGCTAACAATAGTCTGCAGTGTATTCACTGCCCACTGCTGTGCTGTGCTCCTGCATTATACTCCGATCTCCAGGCTGCGCCAATGGCAGGCTATCAGCAATCTCTACCAAGTGATGCCTCAAGATTAGAACATGAGACTGAAAGTACATAATGATCTGTTTCTATATATGGGTTGGCTATACTAAGCTCTCACAAAGTTCTGCATTGCCACAGCCATACCTACTGCTTGATTCTCTCCTTGCTGTGACCTCCCAGAGTCAGAGGAAGGTAACAAACAGCTGGAAGTTATGGTAACAATCTGTAAGAGGTTGTTGAAGATGCTGGGGTCTCGAACATTGGGCATTGTTTTAGTCCATAACAGCACTCAACTGTGGCAAAAAAAGAGTCAAATACTTAAGCATGCACACGCTCATGTGGTACATATTTAACAATAACAACATGACCAAAAGGCTTATTAGCAAGAAACAAATGATTAGTGTATTATACTCAGTGCCTTTGAATCCATTTCCTCAACTACTCGACAAGAGAAGATTTGGGAAAGAGGACAGGAACTTACTGAATGATTTGATTAGTATGAAAATGATGAGCACTCACCAGATCTAACGTAACTTGAACACCAATGGGAGAATTAGACAGCACTCTTCACTACCAAAATCTTTTAAAAGAATGCTGTTCATTTTCCCACTACAGTTCCAGAAATTTGCAGAATCTATGATAAGGAACATTAAAGCTGTCCTGGTGTGCCCACGGTGGACCAACACCATATATGATGTGGCCACTGGTCATTTCTCCTTAGCCTCAACGATTTCAGCTGTGCAGCCCTCTGGACCATGTTTTTCTCATCATTTGATGTGCCCACCCAGTGTCTGCAAGCCATGATCTGTAACACACTTTCTAATTGGCTGTCCTCTGCCTGGTTTTTCTACAGTGATTTTCTCCTGCAGGCTCAGAGGTGGCCTCCATTTCCACAATGACCCCATGGGTCAGAATGCCTCATTGAATCAGGGGTCACGGTGAAGACTGGAACCGCAAAGAAGCCAGTATGTTCACTACTGAGGACGATTCAGTTCCTCGTACGTGAAGAAAAAGAAAAAGAGATCAAAAGCAGTTCCGCCTGCGTATAAAGCTCTCCTGCAGATTTGGCACCAGTGATAAGATCTAGATCTTCCACCGTGAAGGTGAGCATAACTGGACACATACGAATGACTTGCTATTTTCCATTTGCGTGGCTTATAAGGGAAAAGCAACATTTTATCGTGACCATATGCAAGCCTTCAATCCAGGCCAAAAGCAATCAATCAAAACTTCTTAAAGGTCAGCTACACTTTGGAACCAGAAATAATATTGTGCAGCTTTTGAATGAGGACGAGTTATAGACTGCAAATTGTAAATAATACTCAATTTTAACTTTAATTTATTAAAGAAAAAAGCACAGCAAGGCTTATTTCAAAGCACAATACCACCAGCGCACATCCCTTCAATGGGAACTAATTATCTCATAGTCACAGTGCCGGGACCCTTTGGGAGTGTTACAAGTTCAAATGTTAGTTCACGAGAATGTTTTCGCACAGGGGGAAAGCTAACACTAAGGGACACACACATTATCAGCTTGGTAACCTCAGCCTTGTCTTAGACCTTAGCGGAAGCTAAGGTGTGTTGGTTTAGCAGAACTAGTGTTACATGGACCAGTAATATAGCGGCAGGGATCCAGGTTAGCTAAATATTCAGCTTGTGTGTGCTGCATGAGGCTTACTGTAGTGACACTGATCATGCATGAACCACATGGATCTCCATGAAGGCTTGGACCATATAATGCATACAGTAGGACTGTGCATCAACCATAGTGGGACTGCTATACAAATGAAAAGAAGCAATTCTTGAACATTTCAATTTGACATTTTCAGTGATACTGACAATATATGCATTTTATCTTTATTATGATACTGGAATGGTAATGAGAATCAAGGAGAATTTGAAGCCTGCAGATTTGAACAGGGAGAGATATTTAAATGATAATATGATGAATGCCACAGTATAGATATGATATATGGCAGACAGAGATCTGCTTTTCTTCAGTGTCTCATATGGTTTGTGTGTGGGTGAGAGAGAATGTGTGTACCTGAGAAATGCATGAATTACACTTTCCTGGTCTCCTCCCACAGACCATGTACAGCCCAATCTCGATTTCTTCATCTTTTCAACAATTTCTGATCACACGCTATCCAATATCCGTCATATACGACACACTGTCTCATCCGTCATGACCATGTTGGTGTATACCCTCCATCTTGTTGATTTAAGAGTTTCGCTGCTTCTAATCTATGTCCACTCTTTCAGGCTCCGATTTCTCTGTTTGCTGTGCTCTGTTAGAGTGAGGTTTAAATAAACAGAACCATGATAAAGCTTTCGAGAGATGAGCTGACCCCTGCACCAGCTGTCGAGTTTCAGTTAAAGTCTGATGGTGATAGGGGCTTGAGAAGATAAAACTGATCTTACTGAGGCTCTCCAACGCAAGGGGAAAAAGGGTCTGTGAACACTTATCATGGATTACTCTGAAAACGTAGTGGGAGGGAGGGGAAATTGGCCAGCGAAACATCTAAACACACAGGCTCAAAGGGTCATGACCCCCCAAGCAGATCAGAGGTCACTGGAAACACACCTGTATCCACAAGAAACTCTCACTACACACATCCAAAGAAACTGTTATCATGTTAACAAATATGTTAACATAGTCGTTCTGGTCCATGGCAGGACCCTCATCAAATTGTTTTACAAGTCATTTTTATTGCTCTTAAATAAGTCATATTCTATACGTGCAGTCAGAGTGAAATGATAACGTGGTTGCAAGGCAAATTTGCCTGGACGTTTTTGTGAGCAGCTGTATAATGATTTTTCTCATCTCTTGGCTGCATTGTAAAAGCCTAAGAAGATCAATAGCAAAACAGTCTGGCCAAGTCCCTTCTCCTTTTTCCTGTTTCTACACATTGCCATGGAAACTTACAAAACCACTAGCACAGATGTATGACAGAAAGGCCCCCTGGGATATGAAGTCCTCTAGGAGCCAGGAGGAAAGTGGGTGTACATTTTGGCAAAGACACTAAAAAGCAGAACCACAAGCCACTGGACTGTTGGAGCTGGGACCCACAGAAGAATCACATAACAATATCAGGAGTGACACAATGGACAGAAATGAAGAAAGCATGCAATTTTACATTTTTTTTTAAATTCTTATTTTTGCTTGGTTTGATACTGTAGTCATTAGCATCCATAAGTACTGTAACTGTGGCTATGAAAACCCACAGATAAACATCAGTATTGACTTTTCTGTCAGTGACCCATGCTAATAGCTTTCAGGACTAATTACTTGTTTGAGTATAATATCATCATGGCTTATAGTCAACTGTAGAAACCGTGTTGCTATGCTTTCATGTGATATTTGAAGTTGATTCCGTAAAGTCAGTGAGGTTTTCTGACTTTGAGAGAGAATGAACAACTCACGATTACCTGCTATTTACCTGTTCTCCTGCATCCCGTCTGACTTGGATGTGTTATCGCACTTCCTTTATGTTTTATGAGCATGCGGTCATCTCCCTCCTTACATCTGCATTCCCTCACTTTTACCGCCTGTCTGAGTCAGAAACCTCCCAGCCTTTAAACACCGCTGTCAACACTTATCATTCTGCTCACTCATATAATGAGCATTCCGAGTCTACACTCGTGGCCTTCAGAGAGCAGAGCCATCAAGCACTTGACCTGAGTTGTTAAGACTAATGTTTGCTATCTAGTCAAGCCATCTCATAGGCATCAGTCTTCATTTTTTCCTGATTTTAATCGAACACATGTGGTGGTCTTTCATAGGTGTTAGGTCTCTTTTGTTTATTGTTACTGATAAGCCAGGCTGAGAGGGTTCTATCGGACGATATATTCGGTGTGTGGGTGGTGGTGGTTCTTCGCTGCAGCACTTTTAGACTTTTACTCATATTTATGGCACATTTTTCAGAGATATTACAAAAAAAAAAACATTAAAAATAAATACATAATTAAAAAATTGAAAGATGAAACATGATTACAAGGATTCCACATCTCTAGACCTCTGCATACATCCTGAATGGAGTGACTAGTTTAGTTCGGTTCATTAAGTTTCTTTGGAGAGTTCTGTATTTCTCTCCACTTGAACTCATGTCAAGATAACATTTTCATAGTGACATTACAAAGTTCGCAAAAAATTAAATCAGTAAACACAAGGCCTCCCAAGAAGGTTGCTGCTGGTTAGTTCAAATGATGATTTCTTATTTAAAGGATTTAAAGGATTTTTCTCAATCTCCTTCATGCGTTCTTGTTGATATGACACTATTGCCCTTCAGAAAACGTTAACTTATTTGGCCGGACATCTGGTTCTGTTTGTGGAAAGCACACTATAGAAGCTGTTCTCCTAACCAGGTTAGAACACCCTTAAGTGTGATGAACGTCCAACTTACAAAAACTTAAAAAACAACTTAAAAAAAACAGGCACCAAAAAAAATATATACCAGCTCCTGCACTTTACTTCACTATTGCACTTAATGTCCACCTCAGGTGGTGGCTTTTCTAGCTCTGCCCCCCAATCCCCCTTAGCCTCGATACCCAAACATTTCCAAAACAGCATGCTTTTTGTCCCCATGTTCAAACCGGGCTTTGTGATCTCCAGTTACCAGCCTGGTGTTCAGGTCCAAACAGGTTTCCTAAAGGGCAGGACCAGTTCTAATGGATTTAATGGACCATCCACTGAAAACAAGTGAATGAATCACCATTGAAACAAAGCAAACATATTAGTATGTGTTCTCTAATTAGTTCCCTAATTCACATTTTACAAGAGGCATAAATAGGAAAGTTGATTTCGTCTGTGTTTGCCATGCCTATTTTACTAAAGGGAGGCAGGAGCTTAAAGAATTTATGCATATCCTGGTTTGGGAGGTGTGTGCCAGAGTAAATTGAGCGGAGTATGGTCGGAAGATTTCCCTGTTTGAGACCGAGGGCACTGCTCATATTTGGGATGGAACCGGCCCACTGTAGCCAGGCACGACTGCTCTGAAGCCTCTTTGTGGGACAGGCGTATGCTTGCAAGACCACAAATTATAATTGGAGCAGGGAAGGCCTCAAGCTCGTATATCCCACACCGTTCACATACTTACACACAAACCTCCTGTATTAACGTCACACAAACACACATCTCAAGCCTTACGACTGCATCTGTTGAAACAAATATAGATGGAAACATAGAATGTGAGGGATTTCTATCAGCTCGTGTCTCTATGAGGTAAGTCTGTAGTAAAGAAGGTTTCTGTAGTAAAACTGTAGTTTAGGACTGGAGTCTTGCATATTTTTTTTTGTTGTGATTTCTCTCTTAACAAGCTCAAATTGAATCTGGACAAAGTCTCATTAATTACAAGCTCATAAAAACCCAATCACAAATGATTACGCTTGAATAGGAGTAGTTAGAATCCCTATTAATCTTGCCTGGGCTCATTTCTTTCTGTCCTGAATCACAGAAATCACTAAACTGTGTGAGGTTCCAGATATACAGGAGCACAGCGGTTAAACAACAAATATCAACATATATCAATATGATGGTTATTTGTTCATAACTAGTGAGAACCAGCTCCCAAGATACAAACTGGATGATGCGGACTGCTCCTCCCTTGATGTTATAATCGCTCGTTCTTCATCTGCCTCTGCATCCTTGCTTTGCTTAACTCAATACAATACCTTCATGGTAAGTGGAGTAAGGTCTAAAGCCAGCAGCTCTAAAAATCATTTTTGTGTATTTTCTTCTCTGTCCAGAAGTCACGCTCAGGCGTGTGTACAGTGCCCTGTGAAAATATTATTCTATGCTTTGCAGTTATTTTTAGTTCGTTTCTCGTCATTGCTTATAGGGTCCTGTGTAGCACACCTACGTGCAGGGAGTGGACCTGATTCCTTATACATAACATTTATACATAATATATATATATAATAAACATTTTAGAAATTACGTTTTTTTTTCTTCCTGACTTTAAAGACAGACACTTGCTTCTGTGTATTGATTGTTGTTTGAAAACGTAACAAATGTCTGCTAACTAACTGCAATGCTTCAGTTATATATTATACACATACAGTATATATATATATATATATGAAATATCTTGAAAGTGTATGTAATTATACATAGTTCTGATATATTGTACAATCAGCACAGAACTATAGTGCATACATGGGTGCTTCCAATACTCTATATACAGTACATCAATTTGCTGCTCATGTGAACTACAATTGGCTTTATTAGCTGGTCAGGTACTGTAAGAATTAAAATCTAATAATAGGCTAGTAAAATGATAAAACATATACAGAAAAAAATTAAAATATAAAAATCAAACTGTGTTCTATGTTTCTATGCTTCGTTATACATGTTTCATTTATATTATATCATTTACATGTAGGACCTATGGTCAGATTGATCACATATTCACATAATGCCACATACATTTGCTTGGGTTTGTGCAAGGGTGCGATTTTCGGGTGTAGCATGTTGAAATGTGCTGCCATGCGTTTCTCACGGGATCATATATTACTCACATGGTCATGTGTGAAATGTATGTGTAGTTAATGTCCTATAAGGGACGTTAATATAAGATTTTTTTCCCCACACAACCATCCACAATTCTCAGCTCAGTCTCCTTACGTTATTCCACTTACCTTCAACTGCAGAAACATTTCAGTTTAGAAAGAACGGATCTTCGTTGAGACAAGGCCCTTTGTAACAGAGAAATTAGACTTGGCCATAAAAAGCTAGAAAAAAAAAGAGAAGGCTGTAGGCCTACACCACGCTTACTGAGTGTTTCTGTGCTTTTTGGCTCACAGAGTTAATGACTAATTTGACCACTTACCACCAGAGACATGAGAGGAAGTCAACAACCCGAGTTTCACGCTAAGTCACAAGTGTGTAATGTTTGAATTGTTGAGAGACAGACATTGGATTAGTAGTGTTTTCTTGCTGCTGTTTGTTAGTCACTTGGTAACTGTTGACAGGTTAATTTCTTATAGAGGTTTGGTCCCAGTGTTATTTTGGATGGATCTTGAATGTTTGGTTATCACAAAATTGGCATTTGATAACGCCTGTTGACATTTTTGGGACTTTAAATCATATATGGTGAATGTCCCTCCTGTTGTACTGCCTTAACACACCTGAAGATTTGAGAATTTGAACTAGAAATCTTTTAAACTGTGTGTGTGTGTGTGTGTGTGTGTGAGAGTGTGTGTGTTAGTTCTAAATTTGAACTGCCAAAGTGGAAGCCAAGTTTTCAGGTAAAACCCTGTTTAGTGTAACACAATCAGTTGGAAATCAGGTGTTTGTAATAAACAAGAGCAGGTTTGGGTTCAGTTTAAAAGACCATAATTTTTTACTGTTGTTCGTGAATGTGGTACATGCGGATGTTTTAAAGAGCTTTTAATGATCTGGTTTCCTCGTGTTTCATTTGACATTGCGGTGCACCATGGCTTGGCCAGTTTCAAAGGTGGTAAATGAATCTGAACTTACCTGGCATTAGTCCCAGAGCTCTTGTCATGGGTTAAGTGTGGGCCTCTCTTATTGGGAGCTGCATGGTTCAGATTCGTCCATAAACTTCTCCATTCTTTCAGCTGGAACCCAAAAAAACAGCAGTAACCAAGACAGGCTTGTCTGCACTAATGAAAGAAATAGCTTCATTCATTCATTCGTCATCAGGAAAAGCATTACCTTTCAAGACGGGAAACAAATTGTCTGAAAGCACACTGTCATCACACCCGTGATGAATCGTATAACCCAGCATGTGCTTGCGGATAGTCGGAGCAGTTATGGACAGGATGTCAGGATTAAAACAGCTGGAATGGCCAGGTGATCTACTCTCAATGACGCCAGTACTGTAGCTTTTAGAAACGGTGCTTTTTTTTTTTTTTTTTTTTTGCTTAAATCTTGCATTAAGCTTTCCTTAATTAACATTATTTAATGCATTAGTCAACAAGAACAAACCATAAACATCAGCATTAATACACAACAAAGTGCCGTTAACAAAATGACCTGTAACGCTTGTATTAACTGATATTTTTAATCATAAACCAAATAAGCCAAATAGTCAGCACCTGCGTTAATCAGTGTTCATAACATTAATGAGAAACGTTAACCCACAACGGTCAGTACACACTGTTGCCTAAAAATGTTTGTGGTTGTTAATTGGCAAAATTCAGAACTGAGGTTGAAAAGAAAGAACTCAATAAGTTCTCAACATTCTGTAAAGTGATTTTATCTAATGTATGTGAATATGTTTTGAATCGTGGATTTGAATAAACCTATTTATTTTTGCGTCGTCTTAATTTGCTATTTTAACACACTTGGTTTATTTATGTTGAATGCAACTTGGTCGACTGATCATGACGTCTATTTTTTGCTGATGTTAACGAATTACAACACGTTAATGTTAGCTGAAGGAACCTTAAAATAAAGCGTTTACCAACTTTTTAAATCATTTCTCTGAAATAGCAGGGCTACCAGGGCCACGCTTTACCCCGGCATTAGTCTTCTGTGAAAACCAAAGTAGTGCTGTGCATTTAGCATGAGCTGAATTGCTTGTGCCAAACGAAAATGTAGATTTTGGCTTCTGGATCTGGCTATTTCAACCCGTTCCTCCTTCCATCCGCAAGTCCCAGCCGCACACCACCCTCGGATGTTATAAAAAAGGCTTTATGTGTTCTAAAAATCTACCTGTGCATATGAGCATGTGTGCTTATACCGCATATTTTATACTGCAGGCTATTTCATATTGCTCATGCTTAATGTGCTATTGGTCTGCCTCCACTAGCACTGCTACTCATGAAAAATCCAAATCATTACATGCAGACTTCCTTTCAATCAGTCTTTTCCTTTACTCGGCTTTAAGGAAACAGCTCAAATGCAGCACCATCTCCATTGATGAGATGTTTTCTTAAATTCTGTTTCTTGCCATCCCATACTCAAAGTTTAAAAAAAAAGAAAAAAAAAAGTAACTCCGAGCAGCTGTGGTTAGAGAGAGCTTTTGTGGCTCACCTGCTTATATATTCACAAGTATTGATTACTTTTCACACTCATTTCTAGGTTTCTTTCTTTCTTTTCCTTTTTTTTTTTTTAACTCAAATGGACTGTTCGCCTCCAGGGAGGAAATCAAATGCCGGGTTGGAGTGAGGGACTGCGTGCGTATATAGTAACAGGCCCAAAGGCAAGAGAACACATACACAAGGCTCTCACGCATGGTGGAACTGTAGCAGGATTGCATAGCAGCACTGTATATTTGGGTTCAGCTTCTACCCCTGTGTGGGCCAGAGCCCAACACACACACACACACACACACGCCCGACGCTGAGTGCTGTGCCGCTGAAATGGCGTGTCTGTCATCTCTGTCTGCCTCCTACCTGTCATCGTGCCGCACTCCTACCTCAACCTAGGCTACCGCTTCAGCTCTTTTCGAAAATATTATTGTTGATTTAAATGGTCCCGCAGTCGTGTGCCTCCATTGCGCACAAGCCTCCGCCTATCTGAGATGAAAAATTAAGCAAAGGCCAAAATGTGTGTCCTGTGTTTATGTGGCTTTTATATGGTCTGATTCTGCTGCCGTGCTTCCAGACACGTCGAAGTTAAATTTATGAAACGCTCTATTACATCGCATTGGAGAATGCATGCAAAATAACGCAGCCAGAAACTCCTTTAAATTTGGATGGACTATACTGTACCAAGTGTGTATCCGTTGTATTACTGCTTTATATTCGACAGCAGAAAACTCCGCCGTTCAAAGTTATTGTACCTTCGGCATGGACATACTGTTTACGGTCAAAAAGATAATCATAACTGAAGCGGAGAACTCTATGTTACAGTCATGGGTGGACAAATTATAAACTCATTAGCAAGGCAACAGGCAAAGAACGCTCCAGTGTGCTACCCAGTCCTGTCCTTCAGTCGAAAAAAAAGACAGCTAAAAAGTGAGTAGGCTTGAGCGATAGAACGATATCATCGTCCCTATATGATATTACATTGCCGTGATATACACTGACGTTTAGTGCAGATTATATTGTATTACCAGACCTGCCTATTGTTGCAGCTCCGCAAAAACCTCGGAGTACGCTAATACATGTTATCATGCAGAAATCCACAAAAACAGCAGTATTTTTTTCTCCCCAGTAAAATAACAGATAAGCAAATCGACCGATGAATCTGGAATGATCTGCGCAGGTGTTTTAAACTCTCCACTATTAACAAACACTCCCTCAAAGCTGAAATAAAATGAAACAATTCGTATGAATCTTAGCTACCAAGTATATATTTAACATCGGTTTATTACATTTATCAGGGATTTCACCACAAAATTTTGAGAATTTTTCAGTGAAAACCCAAAAGAGAAAAAAAAAAAAAGCCAAATATTTCGACCCAAAAAAGATGAAACAGACCAACAAAGTGTCCAATCTAACACTTTACAAATAATGTTAATGGTGATGATAATTAGATGATTACGCACTTCTGTACTCTTCTTAAAACTGAAATGGTGTTAATGCTCGTTTTCCTGCCTTTTTTTTAGGCCAACGGCTCTGGACAATTAAAATTTATTGATATTTTAAAATGGAAATTCACGAGCAGAGAAAACTCAGTATCGCACGAGCCTAATGGTGAGTTAGTTAGCTAGGAAAGTGCATTAATACAGACTAAGCGAAATGAAAGACTATGACTAAGCCTTGATTAAAAAGTCCCCAAGCTGTTAGCGAACATTTACGCCCATATATGCGTCTGGTTAGCATCTTTATTTCCTCTCCACTGGTTTAGCTGTGAGATGAATGTGTTTTGTGCTAGCAGGAGATTTATTTTTTTTTTAATCTTAGCTTTGTCAGAGTTTCCACAGAACTCTGTGTTCCTTATTCTGAAAAGATCATCTGCCTCTGATGCATGCTAATTATTATGAATGTGTGTGATGCAGCAGGTGGCGGGATTCAGAAGCATGAGCTATAGTTTGAACACACATACCAAAGGAAAACTGTTGTTTCTTTTTTCTGAATTCACATGTTCACCAGGAACTACGAATAAAAAACGAATACTTCTAACACCTGCTAGTCCCGGCGCTCAGGTTACTGATTTGGCCATGCCTGAAAAGCGTGTTACGTGTTAATTCATAGTGTTAATTAGAGCTGCAACAACTAATCGCTCAAAAATAGTTGGCAGCGGTGATTACTTTAGTGATTACTTGGCTTGACCATGCGTATGTTTCCCATCAATGTCGCTTATTTCAAATGTGGGGAAGAAAGATGGCGGATCCTGAAGCAGGGTGGTGTCGTACAGCCAGAAAGGCGAACTCGTGCGAGCGCTTTACTTTAAAGTCATCTAAAATGACCGTTTCATTCGGACCTGGCACAGCAGCTCGACCATCGTGCGTGAACATTTTAAATAAAGACGTCGCATTCGTGGGACAAGACGACTGCTCAGTACAGTGAGTAATTTTAAGTTATTAAAACTGTATTGTAAAGTTAACAACGAAATCAATCGGTCAATGAAATCATTACGTTAAAAATGAAATCATTTGTCGCATTCACTGTTCACATGGCTAGCATACAACTAGGCTAAAGATGGCTGTTAGCAGAAAACAGGATTGCTTATACACACAGGCTAGTAGCTCTTTCTTTTAGTTTGGCCTTTTTCCACACTTGCGTGTTCAGGAATGCAGACGTGTTAGCTCACAATCACTGCAGCGCCCCTAAGTGCACTGATAATTCAAGCAAACGTCCGTACTTCATCTCTCACTGCGCTTGTGGCATAGAAATGACTTTGTGCTATTTCAGATGGAGCTGAGTGTTTTAAGACTACTCAAAAACCATTGGCTGTAAACAGCAAAAGCATGGGATGAATAAATGAGATAACTTATACATGCACTAAAATTACTAGAAAGTGATTTTTAATCACTTATTGTTGCCAACACTAGCTAGTTTACTGGTGCCGTGTTCATTAGTAAATGCACTTTAAACAAACTAGCTCGCTAGCCGAGTGTAAAATAGTGTAGCTAGCTATTTACATCTTAATCCGGAATACAGCATTAATAGACTGTGTGGATTCACTGTCACTCATGCATTCAGAACCTAAACGATGTTCAACGTGGCAACGTGACAGAATCATTGTGTGGATATTTGGCTACTGAAATACGGAAAATGTCGGCTAATTTAGGATGTTTTTAGCTGAATAGCAGATGGAGATTTGTGAAGCGTGTGTCCTGACTCGCTCTTTCACACACCTGTACTGCAGTTAAACAGGAAAGTGTTTGTGGTGTAAAAAGCACAGAGAGAGAGAGTGCTGCAGCGCGTGAACATTTCCCGCGCGGTACCTGCGTTTTGGGCAGCGCATGCGCAGGACCACTCCTCCTGAGCGCACACAGAGCGCGGCGTCTCTTAAAGCTGCGCATGCGTGACCTGGCTACACTGAATAAAACATTGTGTATAATGTTACATATTTAATGTTCGTTGTAGACATCCTACTCATTTGTCTTTCTCCAAATAATTGAGTAGACTTATAATGGACCGATTAATCAATTATACAAATCGTTGTTAGTTACAGTCCAAGTATGGATATTATTGTTGTTGTTCTTTCAGCTGCTCCCGTTAGGGGTCACCACAGCGAATCATTGGTCTGCATGTTTGACTTGGCACAGGTTTTACGCCGAATGCCCTCCCTGATGCAACCCTCCCCAGTTTTATCCGGGCTTGGGACCAGCACTAGAAGTGCACTGTCGTGTGCAACCCCAGTGGCTGGGGCTGGTTCCCTGGCCGGGAATCGAACCTGGGCCGTGGCAGTGAGAGCGCCGAGGCCTCACCACTAGTCCTCCAGGGAGCCAGTCAAGTATGGAAATTATTATTCTAAAATAAAACAGTAAAACTGTATAAAACCCTATGAGCAGGTGTGTCCAAACTTTGACTGGTACTGTAATTATTTGTTGGTACTCCACCATCAGCCTTTTTTTTTTTTCAGATATAGATATGGTTACATGCATGTGTGTGTGTGTGTGTGGACTTGAGTGTATGAGCTGTTTTCCGTCCATTAATCATGTCACTAATTTGTTTTCACGCAGCCTCGCTGACAGAAAGTCCCTCGCTGCCCTCCATCCCTCACTCTGTATTTCTCCTTTTTTTTGTTATTTTGTTATTTTCTCCATTCACTTGACCAATTGGACTGGAGTGGTAACGTGTGATGTGAGCATGTGACGTGTATTAAAATAGCTATGTTATGAAATTGAACTTCTGCGGAAGTTCAAAAATCAAAAAAATTGAAAATCAAAAAGCTCCGAAATCTACCCAGTGCAGTTATTAACTTACTTTAATAACAAGAGATTCATCTGAATACCTCACTCTGATTGGACCATAGCTGCAATTACCGTACGGCACAAACGAGTGGGCCGTCGCGGCCAATCAGCATGCAGCACAATGCATACAGGCTACATCCCAAACATCATATGATCATTTTAAATAGAAAGCTCCAGTAAAATTGTTTGACCATCTTCTAATATATTTAATTTATTTTAATTATTTAATAAATGTAATTTATTTATATCTAATATGTAGATTGATTGCACTATCCGTTATCACCCAGATGAGGACGGGTTCCCTTTTGAGTCTGGTTCCTCTCAAGGTTTCTTCCTCACATCGTCTCAGGGAGTTTTTCCTCGCCACCATCACCTCTGGCTTGGCCATTAGAGATAAATCCACATATTTACAAATTATTTTGGCTTAAATTAATTTGAATATATTTATTTCTGTAAAGCTGCTTTGTGACAATGTCCACTGTTAAAAGCGCTATACATAAAATAAAATTGAATTGTATTGACTTAATATATAATTGACTGTAGAAATGATTTTCCCCCTCCTGTTCCTTTTTTGTTATTAAATTATTATTTTTCTTGGATTCAATCTGTTCTGATGTGTCGAGCCTTCCATGTCAGTTTCCTGTTGGAAATTGACTATTTATGCCATTTTGCTGTTAATCATATTTTGTATTCAACAACTATTAAATAAAAAGAAAGAAAGAAAGAAAGAAAAGAAAGCTGAAGTAACAACTACTGGAACACGGTTTCACTATATAGTATGTTAGCATGGGATTTGGAAAGACACAAAGTTCTGTCGTTAGCGTCAGTAACGAGTGAAAAGCGCCTAGAGAAATGAGTCATGAGTCATTTTGCTGCAGAGACCCATTTGCTCCTAAAACGTGAAAAACATCCATAACGTGATAAATGTGAAGAGTTGACGTGCAAAAGTTTCGCTCATCATTTCAGGTTTATCTGTAACATGACGAGCTGAGTTTTTACTGTAGTTTGCATTAAATGTAACTGTAAGTGGTTAAAAAGCATGTGTTGTTCATTCAAGCTCTTACTGAGATGCTTCAACAGGCTAAAATACAGTACAAACACACACACACACACACACACACAAGTTTGTCTTACTGTCCTTGTGATGACCTTCCTTTGACCTAATTATTAATGGTGCTAATTAATGCTATGCTACACTTGAATCTAAACCAACTGTAGCCTCAGCAGCTAAAAAGAAACGTCTCTAGAACTTTACGAGTTCGTAAAAAAAAATCGCACAACGCTGGGCTTACTGTATTCTGTCTTTTTCTGTGTGTATGCATTAAAACATCACCACAGATTAAACGCTTTATTCTTCTCTTTCCTTCTCCACTCACACTCACACACAGTTTACTATGTCATTGAGCATGTGTGCAGGGTTCTAATCTTCTTGTCATTAAGCCTTTGTGTGTGTTTGTGTGTGTAGCTGTAGAACCGAGAGTGTGTTTTGGAGAAGGAAAGGGCCTATGATAAGTGCAATCAAAAAGAGAGAGAGAGAGAGAGAGAGAGAAAGAGAGAGAGCCAAGAGAAGATGAATTGGACCCTGTGGCTTCACAGAAAAGTGGATAAATGTCTGAAATAACACATTGAGAGAACCAATCATGGTTCTGGCAACCTGTGCATGAAAAGAACAACTCGATTTCAGCCTCTCCAACACCCCCCCCCCCCAACCCCGGGCTTTTTATCCATTTCCCCTTCACCATCCCATTTTTATTTTCCTTCACACTCTCCCCCTCTTCCTCCTTAATAAATGAATGACCCATGCTGGCCCCTTTTAACTCAGTATGAAGGATTGTACATATTCTGGAGCCGCTCAAGATGTAATCAAAATCCAATCTCCGCAACCTCTTTGGTCTTTGTTTTACATAAACAAACATCACTCTTGTAACGTGCCGATTGCCAACAACTGTGTTCAGCGCAGAATAATCCAGTGGAAGTGGTTCGTGGGGAGATTTGTAAGCCTGCTCATCTTTGCACGTTTTACCTCCTATCTTCTCATGGGTGTATGTGTGGGTGTGTGTGTGGGTGTGTGTGTGTGTGTGTGTGTTCGTGCTCTAGGTGTTGTATGTGTATTGGCGCTAACAGGTTCCATTATTTTTGTCCATCATCAAGGCGCTTTTAAGTGCTGGGGCCCAGGTACAGATGACATAATGTAACACCACTGTCTCCTACTCTTCCTGTGGGTTAATGAATGAGGCCAGGCTTTTAACCACGTTTTGCCCAGGCAGGAGTTAAACCCAAACCAAATATCATAGATCAGCTCTGAATGTGTGCGCCTCTTTTTTTTTTTTTTCGGACAAATGACGGGAACGAGAGTCTAGATGAAGGTGACAAACAAGAAGAGAAATAAGATCATGACAGAGAGCAGTTATATGGGGGATGGTATGGAGGTAGGTGGGAAATGAGATCCATAGAAATATGAAGGAAGATTGT
This sequence comes from Pangasius sanitwongsei, assembly GCA_037576675.1. NCBI lineage: Eukaryota > Metazoa > Chordata > Actinopteri > Siluriformes > Pangasiidae > Pangasius > Pangasius sanitwongsei. The sequence continues at coordinate 3,662,563 of CM075014.1, read as the reverse complement.
TTGCACTTGTGTACAATTTGTTCCCACCGGTTCGTTGTAACTAACGTGTCCTGTTAACTCTAATATCACCGATAGACCATGAGAACTCCAGCGTGTACAGATCTACCTCAAGTACGTTTACAGTTACGCATCTGGTTATCCTTTTAACCTTCTTGCTCAGTAACCAGAAGCCACACTCTTCTTTCAGGAGCCCTTCATTTTGCCCTTCAACCAATTCCTTCTCTGAAGCCTCTGACCTATTTCTTGAACCTGTGACTCGGTTTCTGGTGCTCGGCATCCTCCCACGTGAATACCCTAAAGATTGAATACCCTAAAGTCTTTTTTATTTTAACTAATACAGGAACCGAAGCGAGTATTCCGGGCTGGGGAGAAAACACAGACTGCAATGTTCTTTAGAGCTAAATCCCTACAAGGTAAAACTGGATAAGATAAGATTAGATGCAATTTAATTAAACTGGTTATATTCAAATCCATTGAAGGAGCTGACAACTAGTTCAACAGTTTAACCCAGAAATCACAGAACTGCAGTTTACGACATGCAAAACTCTACAAAGCGCTCATACAAACTAATGCTGCGTTCCTGTCATGTGGGAGGAGTTGAGAGGATGGGAGAATGTTCATATGATGTCCAAAACTGAAAAAAAAGTTCAACTTTTCAGAAAAGCAGCAAGTGATGTCAAGTATGAGCATGGACTCAACATAAACATGGCACGGATAGGCTAACAAACAGCGCCGCTACTTACAACAGATACTACACAAGGAGTGCTATACAAATGTGACTTAAATACTAGTGATCGTTGTGCATGAACGTGGTCCAGGTGTCATGTGACTTGTTGCATGACGTGAACATGTTGTGTGCAGTGGCTGATGGGTGCCGTAGTCCCGCACCGCTATCAGTGCTAACCTGACGCTTGTGAGTCACGTCAATGCTGGAATTGGCGACAAAGTCCATATCCGAGATTACACCGCGGCCTACAAACATGGCCGCCCAGAACTACAATCCCCAACACACAGCTTCACATCCACGTTCAAGCTTCTAATCAAGCACACCTGGACTCAATCTCTCACACACACACACACACACACACACACACACATACACGATACAAAGTATTGCTCAGTGCCTGCTGTACCAAGCCTTTGTTTACTGTGTTCCATATCCTGGTTCTTGATCTTGTCCTTTTTTTTTCTGGTTTCTTGTTTCTGCTTTAGCCCTGTTCAGCCTGTTTGTTGATTGCCTGATTATCTGCTTGTTGTTGACAACAGTTTTGCCTCACAATTTGGATTTATTTGCTTGTCTGCTTTAAATAAAGCATAACCTGAAACTGCAGTCATCTCTGCCAGCCAACTTTGTGCTGTTCTGCCTCCAAAGCAACAGCAAAGACAAACAACCTCCTCGTCTTCCTGAACTCTCTTCTATAGCGCAAGCTAGGCGAGGTAGTTAGCCAGTACTGGATATGACTGGGAACAGCCTTGTTACGGTTGCAGTGTATGTGTGTGTGTGTGTGTGTGTGTGTGTGTTGAGTGAGCTGAGTGTTTTTCACATCAGCACAAATGATGCCCGAAATCAGCTTCAAGTTCTTTAAGGGTTCCTCTGTTGCCCTCTGAGGGAACCCTTAAAGGTTCTATGTAGAACAGAGGGTGTACTATGTACTATCATCGTCTTTTCTATTCGTTTTTTTATCCACACTCCATGGTAGTTCTACCACTTACTAAATAATTGTACTTTGCGTACGGCAGAGATTTCAGAGACCCACTTTCAGTCATAAGAATTTGAGGAAATATGTAATAAATGTTTAATCTTGTGTGAGTGTGTGTGGTGTAACCTCATTTATGTCAATGTAGCCAAAAACAATACAGTCAGACCCACCATGGTATCAGGATCAAGGTGCCTGTGGCCAGACCAAAACTAAACGTGCTTAGCCTTGTTTAAAAAAGTGGAGCATCCTGGCTTGACCACGAGATACACACAAACACACACACACACACACACACAGAAACAAAAATGGACATTACTTCCCACTTATCAAACATATCCAGCTGTAATAAGTACAAATTCTATGAAATATGCTTATGTATGCAGTGTGCATATTTACTGGTGCTTGGCAGAGGGCTAGAGGATTTTTTTTTTTTTTTTTTTTTTTGGAAAGTCAAACACCCATCTGAAAGACCTTGCTGTTGGGCCTCCAAAGTGCCGGCAGCAGATAAGGTTTTACGGTGTTAACCTTCTGGAGCCAGAAGTGCAATTTTGCAAACCACAAAATCAACACGGGCCGTGATGGACAGAAAAAGGGAGCAAGGGGAGAAAAGAAAGCAAGGTGTGTTTATGAAAGGCCGGGACAGTGAGGTGGCAGAAACCGGCACAAAAACGGATCATTGTGCGTCAATTAACAGCGTGCATATGGATCTGAATCCGCGTAAGTCTTACAGGCTTCTAACATATTCGCAGTGTGTTTTAATAGAACCTGACTTTGATTTGTGCTCGAGTGAGAGAGTGTCATTTCTCTAGAAAATATATAAACATGGGCCGAATGTAATTTTTATTATTTTAATGTTTACTGAATTACTTCATGATGTATTTCACACATACCTTCAGTTATCAAACATGTAAATGGTCAGTCAAAGAGCTCATTGCCCTGCAGCAGAGGTTACTTTTATTTTCCTTTATTTTAAAATGTCACACACAGGCAGATGGATTAAGTTAAAGATAGATTAATAGATATACGCAATGTTTTTATGACAGCGTTACAGACCTTTATATAACAGACCTTTATTTATAGGATTTTGGAAATTTTTAAAAAAATGTTACCCACTGTTTAAATGAGTGGAATTATTCCTTGGTCTTTTGAAATGGATCTGTAGTGCAGAGAAAAGCTCATATATATATATATATATATATAGGGATTAATCTGCTTTCAAATATATAGTCACTACATATAACAGGTTTCTCTCAGCACTAGCATTCAAAATAAACCTATTTTTGTCATGTTCATTTCATTTTATTACCCACACAAGATTTCAGCCAGGGTAAAGCTGTAACTCAGCATTAATTAATAGTATAGAAATTCACATTTCCTTGACGCAGAGGAAGCATGTATACGTTACATTAAGTAGCCATGATCCAATTATGGCCAGGCTGGAAAAGAAAGGGATAAAATGCATTTTTTTTTTTTTTTTTTTTTTAAAAATTGGCCGCAAAATTTATAGACTGAAAACAGAGCCGCTGTAACAAAACACTGAACCATCAAGCGAACGCAAATTCTGAAATCTTTAAGAGCAGGTCAGGGAGTTATAAATTTATTGCCTTTTAATAGACCGTTCTCTCTGCAGGATTTTGGGGCTGTGCATGATGCCATACCACTAAATATGCGTGTGTGCTGTTTCATATTTCCCACGGCTCTAAAACCAGGCCTCACTATTTCTCCTCTGCTGCCTTTTATTGAGGCCACTACCTGAAGGTTGGATCTCTCTCTCGGACCCGAGACCTTAAACGAGAGGATCAGCTCCTTTGTTATGTTTCTTACACAAACGCGTTCGTGTAACATTGTACGTGGCTTTTATTCATTCTTTTATGTGATTATGTGAGCCATGTGTAATCACATGTTAAAAACATGTTCCCTGAAACGGCACGCGTGAATTCAAGTACACGCTTGTATGTGCGGTATTATCGATGTGTATGCTTTCAAACCGATGATATTTGTACTTGATAGAATATATTCAATAAGAACTCTTCTATTCAGTTTTAGAGTTGGAGATACGACATCCATGGCTGTGATTGTGACGCCGCACTAAAAACTGATCCGTCCTCAACACTGTCTCACCGATCCCTGCATGTTTACACAGTATCAAATCCCTGAACCTTTTTCTCGCTCCAATTAGATGCACTAAATCAGAATGTTGCTTGTTTAGCTTTCCTCTCTTGATTTGGACAGACAGAGTCAATTACAATGTGATACTGTTCAGGTCACTGTGGGCTGCAGGCTGCTAATGAGCATATGCAGCTAGGGGCCATGTTTCCATGGGTGTTTTACCCCAATTTGGACACAAGGCGCTCTACTGTGCATGTGTGTGTGTGTGTGTGCGTGTGTGTGTGAGACAGACAGAGAGACAGACAGAGAGCGAGAGAGAGACAGTGAGTGTGAGTAAGTGTGTGGTCTGTGCATTTCCACAAGCACACCTCTCCTGGTGAACTTTGACACAATCCTGACTATTTGTACTTTTGTCCCCCGCACACGTCGGGGTCGTGGTGCACACCTGTGCTCAGGTATAAGCACAGTTTGGTGATGTTTCTGTTCTGATGCACCTAGCCAGAAATGAACACACACACACACACACCTGATAATTATTGTGAAATATTAACTTGAATGAAATTACTAATGCGACTAACACTTTAATATACAGTCTACAAATAAGCATATATATGAATACTTCACTAATGCATAAATCATGAATTAATACATTTACTAATCCTCCATTATCAGGAAATAATGAAGTGTATATGTAATATGTTAATGAAGTGTTAATATGTTAATGAAGTGTATATATTAACATCCTATATATATATGTATATGTATATATAGGATATATATATATACATACATACAAGTCATATACCAATGTCTGTTAATAATAGTAATAGTTACGTATTAATATCTTGTTAACTTGTTTTATTATTAATATCATGACTTGTGGTATTAGTAAAGATCATTCACTTCATGATGAGTGTGTTTGATACAAATTCTAGATTAACCCAAACCATAGTTTATACGTTACGTTCAGGCAATTTCAGACCGTTTTGTTTTTTTTGTTTTTTTTTTTCTTCACTGCCCTAAACTAAACTTTAACACAGGATATATTATAAATACATTTTCACTTGTGGAACAGTATGAAACAGAGAAATCATTTCCTTAACCTGCTTTTATTAGCATATCCCACAGTCTGTACCTCCTGTGAAATGATCACCAAGTCCCTTTTTTTAGAACATCACACCAATAGCACTTTGATTTGAACTAAAGTCTTAAAGTCTTAACTGAAAGTCTCAGTTAGTTAGTGGTGCTGGCTTCACACTGTGAACTGCAAATCATCACATGTTACTTTAATAACCTAAAGTTTGGGTTACGCTTCATGGTCTACAAATGTCCCTTAGTAATGTACAGTACATGATCATTATTAATACTTTCTTAATATTTAACTGTCACAATTATTAATGGCTACTGATATAGGACTCATACAATACTGTACAAAAGCAAATGGAATGAAACGCTGATGGCCTTCATTATATTATCTCTCTGAGAAGCTGTGCATTATGTAATAAGTTACTTTATTTACCGACATAAAAAAAATAAGGATTATTAGCTTAAATTTTAGCATTCGCAATTTATTCACAATAATGCCCAAGACGTAAAATAAACATCTATTTTGTATTTTTTTTTAAAAAAAGACTTTTGCACAGTATTGCATAACTTTGCTTGATTATTTCCTGATTAATTTATCATTATGAATTCACATTAAATATTACTGTATGTACGTATATTAGTGCACCTTATAGTAAAGTGTAAGCAATAACTATATATCCACAAATTAGTATTGGTTAAATATTGCATACTGATGGTTATTCATTTTCCTTTATAGTTAACAAAATTAGCAGCTTTTGCCAGATCTGCTTCATTAAGATCTACAGTGCTTCCTGTTAAGTCACACTCTTGTTACGTTCTTGTTAAGTCCTCATCAGGCAAGACCAAAGAGCCATTCGTGCTCACTACCACCACCCTTGGCAATGGTTGTGAGTGTGTGTACTTGTGTACTGTGTGTGTACTCGTGCTGTATGTGTGCTCCTGCTGCCTCAGATCCTGGTGCCAGATCCTGACACACTTCTACTCTTGTGGTTCCTCTGGTCTTCAGGACCTGCCTGAGTCACCTTCTTCTGCTGCTAATGGTCCCACATGGATACTCTAAAGATCTGCACTTTCCAAAAAACAGTTTATCCCCAAGACCCACCATCGCTCCAGTGGATACGATAATCTCACCTGCATGCTGTAGATTTTAGCTAAGAACTGTTTGCATTAATCATAAAGACTATGATACTAACACTAGCTGTCCTTTCAGCCCTAAACGAGTAGTGATGTGTAATCGCGTTATCCTGTGTCATCCAGATGAGGAGGGGTTCGCTTTTAAGTCTGGTTCCTCCCAAGGTTTCTTCCTCATCTCATCATCTCAGGGAGTTTGCTCTCGACACTGCTGCCTCTGACTTGTGCATTAGGGATCTGCAAAGAAGGGATTTATAAAGCTATAAAGCTGCTTTGCCACAATGTCTATATACAAATACACTTAATTGGATTTAATTGAAATTGATGAATTTATGAATCTAAAAGCCATTGAAAATGCGATGCTCATAACCATGAAACACGGTATGTGTGGTCATTAGTAATTATTATCTATCATTAGTAATAGAAAAGACGCTTTATACAAAGAGGGATTTTTTTTTTTTTTTTCTTGAAAGAGCTGTGTTGAATCAAAATGTACAATATATGAGGTCTGAGCGTCGGAGTGTGTGAGTGTGGGAGTGTGATCTGCCTACCTGCTTAACATCCAGGAACAGTACACAAAGCAGAGAGAAGGTGTCTGTTCACAATTCCATCCTAATGATGTGTACACAGCTTCAAATGGCCCGAAGCAACTGGTTCTGGGATCACTAGGCCGGTCCACTTACACGCATCTGCTCAACAATTTCCAAAGCAAATGTCATGATTTTTTTCTGGAAAGACATGGTTTTAGTGACAGAACACAGACGAATGATGATCTGGTCTAGACGGGTCAGTGGTGAGGTGTCTGGCTTGGATGTGCTTGGTGGATTTTGCTTTAAAGCTAAAGTGTCCTGTGTTGCCTGGCTACTATAGTAACAAACAGACCTCCCATGTCCACACTGGCCAAGTGTATTATAAAGCCTTTGCCCTTTTTGACAGACCACATGTTCTGCTATTTATTTAGATCAGTCCCTTAACTCTGTACATCATGGCTCTGCTGATTTATTGGGAAAGAGATGAGTTGCTTTGTGGAAAGTCAGATGCTGGAAAAAGCTGTCAAGCGGACATTGACCACTTGTGTTCTGTTCAAGATTTGACAATAGATGCACTGTCTGCGGCTATGAAATTGATTTTATTAAATAGCCATAAAGGTTATATTCAACACCTATGGAACTAGATACGGAATAAAAATGTTTGCGAATGAGTCGGCTCTTTCAGGCGAACTTTGGGAGATGGCTTTTGTCTGTGATGGGTTGTTTGTGACGAGCTGTTTTACAGAGTTGGGAGGGGGATTAGGACAAGACAAATACAGCCTGTGATTCTCTCACTGAAAATGTATCAGTATTCTATATTCATGTTTCTGTTAATACTGTTAATCACCCAGTGCAATTTAACTAAAAAAAAAACGAATCTAGTGAATCTTAGAAACATCTGAGTTTATCATGAGAGCATAATGATTAAAAGCAAGTTCAAGGTTAAGATGTGTGTTTGACTCTCTTCTGTGTGTGGGTGAAACAGCATGGTGTGGAGGTGCACAGCTATCCGAATAAATAGACTTCATCAGAATAAAGTTAATAACGTGCTTACTGTAGGATATTTGTCAGCTCAATTATGCAGTGCCTTACTGTTTATATATATAATGCATCGGACAATTATATATCAGCCATATATCCATATATCGGATTATTATATAATGGAATTCAATGAATTTAAGTAATGGTAAGCAAGGACCAACAACTTTGGAAGTTTAAAAAAAAAAAAAACGACAGGAGTCAGAAGCGGTGGTTCTTTTTTGTGAGCTGCTCGCCATGGCTCAATGAGAAGAGCTGTAAATCACTAAGGCTACTTTCACACAGCAGGCAAACGTGGCCCAAATCCGATCTTTTTCTTCAGACAGGACACATTTGTACTTGCACGGCTGTGTGAACAGCAAAAAAAAAAACACATTTAATTTGACATTTCAATTCTGATTTGGGCCGCTTTCACATTGTGGTACTGAAATCCGTACATATCCGATGCATGGCAATGGGACCTCGGTCTGAACAGGCAGATCACAATTCATGCAACTTTTACATCAGTCCAACTCAACATTTCAGATTTCAGATTTCACACTACCATGAAGAAAAGATGGAGGATGACAGCGAAGTAGGATTTCAGTGGAGGGATAGTGAGGTAACGGACCTCCTCTACATTTGGGGTACAGTTGCTGTACAAGCAAAATTAGAAGGCACATATTGCAACCACTCTGTGTTTGAAGAGATCGGTAGGAGAACCTGGCTGCAGTGCCAGAGGAAAGTTAAAAGTTTAAAAGCAAAATTTAAAGAACTAAAAACACCGAGCTAAAGAAGTGGCCGTGGCTGAAACACATGCCCTTTTTACAGCAAGTTTAAACGCATCATGTGACACATTGTTCCTTTGCGCATGAGGGTCAGTTTAGGAGTGTGATCTGCTCAGACTAAAGTCAGATATAGGCCACATTGAAAACATAGTGTGAACATGGACATTGGGGATCTTCCAAATAGCTCAAGTGTGTGTACAGGTGTGTACACTTTTAATTTACCGTCTTACTACAGTCAAAATTACTCTGAACACAATTTAAAATAAATATTCATTTATCTTCAGTAAATCCTATATCTTGGTCAGCGTCATACTGAATCCAGAGGCTATCCACTGGACGCGGTGGGAATTAACGTACACACATACACACCTAGGGGCGATTTAGAGTAGCTAATCCACCTACCAGCATGTTTTTGGGAAGTGGGAGGAAACCAGAGAACCCTTAGGAAACTCACATGGACATAGGTAGAACATGTGAAACTGAATAAACTGAGTTCAGGATCAAACAGGGAACCCTGGAGCCATGACGTGGCACTGCTACCCGCTGTACGCCTCATACCGTGATTGTAAAATAAATATGCTTTCTTTAATAGGTGTTTTTTTTTTTTTTTTATGTTCATTGGAGTAATTGAGCCAAGCGAGTTTCATGATGGAAAAATAATTTTGCTATTTTCCACTTTTAATCAATATGAATCATTTCAAGCCAAACAGAACAGATCACGACTAATCAAAATCAAGCCAAGTCAAACGTTTTCATTCTCATTCTCATTCTCATTCTCTCCCAGCTAAGTACAGGTGAAGTCACTGAGACGCTTGATGAATTGTCTTTAATCGAACCACTGTTGAGGAAAAGGTTTCCTCCTGGTCAGAAGCAGCATCACTCACCTGGTTCAGACCCACTGAAATGCACGATCTCACATCGTACACAATAACAGCACTGATGGCTTGAGTGAGAGCCATGGCGGCTCTATCCTAATTGGGAATTAAGTGCTCTTTGTAGAGGATTTTTGTGCTGAAGCAGACAGTGAGTCTCCAGACAGGCAAAGGAAGTCAGGCCAGCCATTATGGAACTTAATAAGTATGAATTCATGAGGGAGAGGGGTTATATATGGGCTAGGTTGACAGCAAAGGGACTCCTGGATAGGTTTGTTGGGTGAAAACAAAATTGGTTGGATTTGACTCTCAGGCAGCCATTATGAAACTTTCATGTCTATGAATTCATGAGGGAGAGGGGTTATAAGTGGTTCACCTTAGCATAATATTGACCTCTGGGTAAGTGTGTTGGTTAAAAACAAATCTAATTGGATTTCGTTCTCAGAACATGACTAGCAAACAACAGCAATGAGAATATCCATTCATAAGTTTGGAATTCTGTTCTGTTCATGCACAGTGGATGTTAAATTAGAGGAACCAATTTCACTCAAGCTTCTATGTGACCTCTGAGAACTTCTATACACAGCCTTTGTATTAAACAGAACCATATGTCCTACGGCCAATTCTTGTGACCAAATGAAACATGACCTGATATGATTTTTTTTACAGGATTAATGTTCCATTTAACAAGATGTTCAGTGAACTTAAGTCTGCTCCGTTGGGTTAAGTCGGTGCCAGGTCTCCTGCCCTAGACCCTGGACACAATGCTGGGTGTGTAAGGGTGTGAGTTAAGAGTTAAGGTCAGTAGTATGCATGTCAGGAATAGGGGACGAATTAACACACACCATCAACACACAAGTCTTCTGGGATAAATCAAGGTCCAGCCCAAGTGGGTCTTTATTCCACAAAGGTCTAGATCTTATTTGTAAAGACCATGTCATGAACAAAAGCAACCATTTGTGACAAGCTGAGCTTACAAAACATTTGATAGATGTCAACACTGAGTTGTATGACATGGCAAGTCATTGCATGCTTCTTGCAGTGCGATGATACAAGTGTGGGTGTTTGAAGGGTGATAAAAAGCAGAAAGGACAGAAAAACAGAACTTATTTCACACATTCTCCGAATACTGGTGGAGTAAGGGAGTGGGTAATGTTTTCTTTGGACTGCAAATGGCTACCAGATATACTCAACAGGCTATGTACTCTGCTCCTATTTATAAGACCTTTTACATAGACATGTCTTGTTAGAAGTAATCCATCATTTTCACATAGAAGGCGAAAAGAAGTGAAGATCCGATAGCTGACCAACTCCTGAATGCCCAACCTCAAGCCTTATTTCTACGGGCTAATATTAATCCAACGCCGAATCCTCGCTTGAAGTTTACATTTCTTTCAAATGGTAGCTTTTTTGATCTAAAAGTCAGAATGCGCACACAGATGGGTCTAATCAGGTTTTTGGATGCCTAGCAGTTTTCAAATGGAATGTAGTAGCAGTGGTCTCCAAATGTTATTCCATGTAGCACATTAGATTAAACATCAACATTATGCATTATAGTCTGTTCCCAGATCCACCGCGCCTTTTGCGATTGCCGGTCCGAAAACTCTGGAACGGTCTACCTTTCCATATCAGATCAGCTCTCCTTCTGTTTCAGTTTTCAAGTCTGCTCTGAAGACACATGTATTCTCTCTGGCCTTTAATATTCCATGAACATTGGTTTGATCACTGTTTTACTACTGTATTTGTTTTACTTTGTTGTCTGTTTTTTGTGTGTGTGTGTGTTTTTCGTAGTTTTATTCTTTGTACAGCACTTTGGTCAACCTTGGTTGTTTTTATAAATAAACATTGATTGATTGATTATAGTGTGCATTATCGACCCTTATTCCTACTTTAAACCATTCTTCATACCTGCTGTCAAGCCATGCCAAACCCTTAACCCTTACCTCACATTTTTTGGGCTACACTGGGTCTTTATTAGAATGATGGCATGCTAAAACCATACTGTAGTGATGTATCATTCACAAACTCACATATGTGATTCATCTTCCTTTTTTTTTTTTCTTCTGTAGATGTTGGCCATGCCTTCACGCAATTATTCATTCATTTATCTACAGTAAGCACTTCACTGCTTCCAAGGAGCCGTCGTTTCAACATCTGACCTGGTTATTTCCATGAATGGTGAGACGTGGGTTGGATTCTCAGTTGTGTGTATGTAGTCAAGTGTGTTGTGCGAGGAGATCAGTTATCGGGATGGAATGGAAATAAGTCTTCATAAGGAAGCACAGGCAGGGTACAATAACAATGCATGGGTGTACACTGTTTTTGACAACATACTGTACATTTGTGGAACCTTGCTGATTTATGCTAACGATTATTTCATTACCTTTCATAAAATGCAATGCAAAGTAGTGTTATGAATTAGAAGCTAGAGTAAGAGAGTTAGGCAAAGAAAAACGATCACTGGACAAAATAATCACAAACGTAGAAAAAATGGCAACGAGTCATTTGGAAGCTTAAAAAGGCTCTTATTATCGGTGAGCTGAGCCAAATGAACTGACTCACTGAAAAGAGCCGCCAGGATTCCCATCACTACCGCACTGAGCATTAGCAAAGCCGTAGACATGTGATGATATGACTAGCATTATATGATGATACGTTTGTGTGTATACAGTAAGGACGTAACTACATTATGACTGGCACTCGTTACAGCACGCTGCGAAACAGCCTCGAGACTAAGGACGGCAGTGCCACAAAAATCTCAAGAAAAAACAGTCATCTTAAATCTTCAAATTAGCTTCTCTGGAAGTTTATATTTTTGTGAGCACAAAAATAAATCTACTATAAAGGGTGTTCCTAAAGGCTCTATATCCGGTCCAATGTGTAAGGAATAAAAATACGAATGAAGCACTTTGGGATGTGCTGTTACAGGAAATAATAATAATAAGAAGAAGAAGAAGAAGAATATGTCTAATTTATATAGTGGCTGTCTCACAAAGGTCGACAGACAAAACAAAAACACAAAGTCATCCAGAAGCTTCCGGGATGTAATTTCAGTGGTGTAGCTGCTCATAGTCGCACTAAACTGGCAACCAGCGGACATTAACAACATTAAAACAGAAAACAAATATTAAACATACAAACTCCAACACAGACGCAACGCAAAAAAAAAAAAAAGAAAAAAGAAAAACGCACACAGGGTACTCTCAGCCGGAGACGGAAAGAAACCAATAAAAATCAAAGAAAATCAATTACAAAGATAAACAACAAAAAAAAATCAACAACGTGGTGCGTCCAGATGGTTGATTATAACAGCGCGTCCCACATGTTTTATTCCACTTATGGTTTACAAAACATCCTCATATAAAAAGAAACTTCCTCATATCAACAATTACACGTTTTCTAATCTGCTTATGTGGAGTGTTCATTACACAAGTCCTTGTGCAAGTTGTTACTATGGAAACGATCAGGCATTAAAACAAGCGCCTTAATCTAAGCCTGAGATTTGCTATTGCTATTACTATTGTCAGAGCTGCTCTTATAGAAATAATACGCAACACCTACTGACTATTCTCTTAATCCAGAATTTGACCGCGCCCCAAAATGCATAGCTGTTAAAGCAAAAACAAACAGCACATGCTATATTGCTCATGTAAAAAAAAAGACTCAGCCCTCCGTAGACCCTGGTAGTACATGCGGCTTTGTGCGTTTTTGTGCAGTGTAATCAAGTTTGTGCGTCTTTTTTACACATTCAGACGAGTTAGTCGGGGCTATAGTGCTGCTAAAGTCATATTAAGTCTGAAATACAAGCTTTTCTGACCTGTGAAACACTACTAAAAGTTAGTCACAGCTCATTTATTAATGAGTGATAGGTTGCTTTTGAATGCAAAATGAATTTGGTTTTAGCATTTCTCACGAAGTGGCGCTTGGATAAAGGGAAAAAAAAAAGAAGAAGCAGGTCCAATCGAGAAAAATAACAGACTACATATGGGTTAAGTTGTCGTCCATTTTGGAAATGTTGGTGTACCTAGAGTGTACTTTAGGTTTTTTTTTTTTTTTTTTTATAAGGATAGATACATTTTGTTTTGCATGTGGCCGTGCATGAGTTGTCATGACGTGGTCAGCCCAACTACTTGCACACATACTAAACCGTATCACACACCTTATAAATCTCGCTTGCACGGAGAAATCCGTGATATACGAGCGCCTGATGGACAAGTGGATGTGGAAGGGGTGGGAGGGCAAGAGGAGGTGCTGCACCATTTGAGACCTCCTCTGCAAGCTATATGTGTGCATGTGTGTGAGTGTGAGTGTGAGTGTGTGTTTGGGAGGGAGCTTGTTTTTGAAAGACCCATACCCAGTTAGAAAACGATGGAGGGTGGAAAGAATTTCATGCCTACCTGCTCTATAATGAGCAGAAATTATTCTACTTGCTTTCGGCGACGGCCAGCGGAATCTAGTGATGCTTCCCTGGCGAGACTGTTTTTACTCAAAATAAAATAACACAGTTTTAACCTTCCAATTTATTCCAATTTACATATCCCTGACTGCTGTTTCCCTTGGAGACACGGTCGCAGGACTTCAGACGCCAGTGAGGTAGCGCCAGGGGGTGTTGGATTAGTTAATTAATAATTCCCATGGTACTGCAATTGATCTGCAATTAAGAGAGGCAATCTATGTTTTGCTGACTTTCCTTCTTACAAAAACATGCCCGCTCATATACACATGCCTACACACCTATGGCACCAGCACAGTGGCCTTTTTTCTGCTACATTTCAGAGTAAACGCTGCCAGAGATCAGTTTGTTTGCTTTCGTTAACGCTGTCATCAGGAGCCCGGCATCACCACATTGCAGTTTAGCACCTGCTCAGTGTCACATTTAAACAGAAAAAAAAAGGACACCAGCTAATTATGGTCATCACAGTTCTGAAATTCTGAACTGCAGTTGTCATTATAAATTTTAGAACTTTTTTTTTTTTTAGGATGCAGTCAGGTTTATCTACTTTATATTTGATATCCATGTGGAAACTGATGTCGGCTTGGGGATTTGGGAGAGCAGACCACCAGGGTGGTGGAGCGCAGCCTCAACAGACCCACGAAGCTCGTCAATATCACAAACACTTCTTCTTCCCATGTGACACGAAGTCTTGCCAATTAAGCCTTTTGCCTCATGGCAGTGAGTGATGGAGGGGCACATACACTCTAAAATGGCAAAATTACTCAGGCCCCAGTTAGCACCGATTGCAATTAAAGCATCCACACAATTACTCCAGCAGATTCCAGTGACTCAGTGGGGCTGGGTGAGGAAGCAGGGATGGGGCACTGACTGTTTTAATCCAGTGTGAGCTGCAGTATGGGAGGCCTGGGAGGCTGAGCAGGGCTTCATGCTAGGCTAGTCCTTTTCCTCTGCGTAGCGTGTGGGAAGTAATCCATCACTAGAAGAAAAAGGAGGTGTCCCACATGCCTGTTTGCTGTGCTAAGGTGTTATTGTCTCTAACTCTCTAACCTCAGCTTAGTCATTTCATTCTTAGGCTCTACCTTTGCCAGCTTCTTTTAGGTCCCTGAGCTAATCCCAGTGGCTAAGCCGGCACTCTTTAGCTGTCTGAATAAAGCGAAGGATAAATATCGTCTGAGACCATGTCAACACTTGTGTCATAGATTTTCAATTTGGACTTCAATTAAAGTTTTTTTTTTTTTCTATTTGCTAAGGAGGGAAGAAAATAGGGCCTTGGTAAGACCAGAAAGATTTGGTGAGCTTTGTGAGGGTGCCAGAGGAAGAAGATCACCTCGGTTACCCTTTCATCAGCATGTTTAATAGACAGCACTTTCGAACAGTAGCTCATCGCCTCATAGCTAGATCTTTGATGTCAGTGAATCCATATGCATGAAATACACAGAGAGAAGGAGTGCTGTCCTGAAAAAGCAGCTAAATGCCCCTAAGTGCCCCATGCATGCTGGCCACACAGTGCAGTAAATCTTGCAGTTCAGTCGTAGACCCACAAGAGGGGGCAAATCCCTGCTTGGGAATGGGACTTGGCAAAAAAAGTACTGCAAGAAGGGGGGGGCTTTTCTTCCTATCTGCACGTACAGTCTAGACCTGCCTTACATTATTCCTTTTTTTTTCATTTCAACTAAATTTCTTTTGTCATGTGAGCTTCGGTCCTCTAGATGGATGGTGGTCAGCGATAATATTTCACCTACATACCTTTAAGCCAAAATATTCACACTCCACTGGTGATTTTTTTACTATGTTTGACATACATGTAAGCAAGCATTTGCCGTGATTGATTGGTGCTAGATGATCTGAAGCAAATAAAAATATATGACATATTTTGGAAAGAGTGCCAGCTTTATTTTGACGCCAGTGCCCTGGGGCTATATATATATATATATATATATATATATAGCTACATGGTCCAGTTCTCAGTGCTCATATGCCCTTTGTAGGCGCTTTCGGCAGTGGACAGGGGTCAGCATGGGCACTCAGACCAGTCTGCGGCTACGCAGCCACACATGCAGCAAGTTATCATTGAGATGCACTGTGTGCTCTGACACCTTTCTATCATAGCCAGTGTTAACCTTTTCAGCAATTTGTGCTACAGTAGCTCTTCTGTGGGATCGGACCAGACGGGTTAGCCTTCGCTCCCCACATGATTCAATGAGCCTTGGGCGTCCATGACCCTGTCGCCGGTTCACCGCTTGTCCTTCCTTGGACCACTTTTGGTAGGTACTGACCACTGCATACCGGGAACACCCCACAAGACCTGCCGTTTTGGAAATGCTCTCAACCAGTTGTCTAGCCATCACAATTTGGCCCATGTCAAAGTTGATTAGATCCTTAGAGTTGCCCATTTTTCCTGCTTTCCAACACATCAACTTCAAGAACTGACTGTTCACTTGCTGCCTAATATATCCCACCCCTTGACAGGTGCCATTGTAAAGGGATAATCGATGCTATTCACACACACACACACACACACACACACACACACACATATATATATATAGAGTTCAAATTGAACATAAGCTTGGTGGTAAATACTTCAGTTGCTAGGGATAGATTTGTTGACTAGTGAGTCTTAATATTTACCTGTCTGTCACAGTAAAGGAGGCGTGGCCTGTGTACCTGTCCACCCCATTGCTTACAGATGTAGTAAGTAAAAGTCTAGCAACATTGCTTGACCTATCCAGTAAAAGCATTACTAGATGGACGGACACAGACCGATTTCATAGCCAACTATGCGCTGAAGAGCATTGCAGGAATAAACTTTCCTCCAATAGAATCACTTAGGGTGCATTTAAGACCCCCCCCCCACTCCCACTCCTTCAACACATACACCCACACCATGTCTCGCTCCTCTCTGTTTGATGTAATTTGGTATAATAGGCCTCATTTGATTGCCATTGGCCTAATGAGGATAATTAATTGGCCCTTCTGGGCTATTGTAATAAGCCAACCACTGGGCTGAGCGAAAGCAAACACGTAGTGTGGAGCTGTGAAAATAAATAGAGTTCGAATGTGAGATTATTACACTCAAATGAATGTTTAAACCACGCTCTGCTTAGCATGTGTCTGTGAAAACACAGCAGACTCCCACACTCCTTCCCCATTTCAGACCGACCAGCGCTCATGCTGTTGTAGCTGACGCCTCGCTAACATACATCAGGTGATACAATTAAAACTTCAGTTCACCATAAAGTATGCAGTTTTGTTTGGACCTTCTACGGCTGAAATAGAACATTCCTATAAACAGCAAATAATTAACACGGCCAACACACCAATTCTGATATATTTGTATTTATGAAATATTAGAGAATTCAAAATCCAGGGTTCTTCCCAGCACAAGTCAATCCTGGCGTGGGGAATAATGGAAATTTAAAAAAAAATAATAATAAAGAAACAGATAGAATAACTATATAAGCTCAGCATTTACATTTTCCTCTGGTCACAGTACAATGCTCAACCTCAACGCAACAATGAAATACACACCGCTTAGCCTGGACTGAAAGTGCAATTTGAGAAAAGGAAAATATTTCAGTTTTGAATGGGTCTGAGTTACATGGACGCTGGACGTGATTCATCTGATACATCAGCTAAGTCATGTTCATCCCAACAACTTTATATTTATGGTTAAACAACTGGGAGAGTAGAACGTGTGTGCTTCCACTCCCTACTAGTAAGTGTTTCCCCTCTATATATTCTGATGACATTTGCCTATTAAAACAGATCAAAAGAAATCCTAAGGTCAGCTTGTGCAGATGTGGCACCCGAGAGCTGGTGTGTGTGTGTGTGTGTGGTGTGTGTGTGTCTGTCTGTTTTTGCACACATCTTGTCCAAGTTGAAGATGAGATCATTGCTTACCAACATCATCAACCAAGGCCTAAAATGCTCTGTCACTGATGGCACTGACGCTGTGTCTATGCTTTTTTATAGGCTTGGTGAAATAAATGGAAAACGCAAACCAAACCACTATAGTGAAAATATTTATTTATAAAGTCACCAGAGAAAAAAAAAATGCTACATTTACGTATACAGGAAGCAATGAGGTAAGGATAGGTATGACTTCTGCCTCATTTAACCTCGACTTTAATCTCAAACAATCTCTGTCTCTGTCTGTCTCACTCTTACTTTCTGTCTATATCCTTGCTGGCCCTGTCCTGCCATAACCGATTCAGGCACGGTGTTATGGGAATGGTTCTATGGCGACTAAAGGCCGTGTTTTGATTGGCACCTCGTAACGACTCCAAACTCCACAACCGTCGGCCAGACTCGCAACATTCAATCACACAACAGTGCTACCATGGACACCAAAATGAATTAAAGGCCATTGTTGTTATTGGAATATCAACTGGACTTTCCATTCTCGGAACTGTAATAAATTGAAAGAAAAAAAAAAAAAAAACTCAATGACTTCGTTGGCACTAGTATTTAATAAATAAAATGGTTCAGAATCCTAATGCTTTGCTGACTATAACCTATGTGTAAAAAAAAGGCAGCTATATTGAATCAAAATGTTAATATTAATCTAATACTTGATTTTGTGAAATTTTAAATTAATTATAGCTTAATGATACTACTTATACAGCAAACCCAGAAAGTAAGGCCTACAACCCCTTTTAAAGTAAAAGAAGAGTCATTTGACGTAACTTGAAGGGGTATTAATCATGCAGCTAACACATAAAGCAATGCTGGAGCAGTTAGTCACTCACACACTCACTCACTCGCTCACTTTCAGTAACTGATTTACCCTGATCAGGGTTTGCGGGAGATCTGGAGCCTATCCTGGGAACACCGGATGTGAGTCGGGAAAACAACCTGCAATGGCGTGTATTAACAAAATCAAAACAAAATCGGACTTGCAGGGACTAGAGCACTTGCAAGACTTTCAAGATTTTCCATTTGAACGTCATTCCCCACAATGAAGCTTCATCACGGTGTCACTGCAGAACACCAACCTTTCATCAGAGTGCGTCCATGCGTCCAAATGAAGTCTGCAAAAACAAACACTAGCATGTAGGCCTACATTTCTCGCGCTTGTGATGCCACACTCTAGCGCCGCAGACAGAAGTTACCTTTGAGCGCGGTTTGTGGAATCAATTTCGGTGACATTAGTCTCGACCTCAAATGCTAGAATTATATATATAGAGAAAGTGCAGAACTGGCTCAGGCGCAGAATAAATGGGTGATTTCATCTGCAATCCACACAAACAGCACAACGGCAGCATGGCTCCAACACGCTGCAAACAACTGCGAAAAACAAATAAACCCACATACAAACAAGCAAATGATGACTGATTTATGTCAGGCATAGAGGCGCTCCGTTTGAGCTCAATTGGACGCAGAGCAGTTTTTGTGGCCGCAGAATTTGGCAGCAGCAGCAGCGCGATGTTACGAAAAGAGAGAGAAGCAGACTGGTGAGAACGGCTGTGTAGAGCGTTATAGAAATGGTCTTGTGCTTGAACTCAAGGCGATACCACTGCAGTGTCCAGGCTTATATAAAAATACATGTTTTAACGCGAAGAAGAGATTGTGACAGCAGTGTATCACGGGGCCAGCTCAGTGCTGATTCACTCGCTTCTGGGTTTCAAGTTGGTCAAACTGCAGCCTGGAACCTCCGATGGAATTTTTGCAATAATTGCAGCGAATTAGATGGGGAGAATGACTGACACTGGTCGTGTCGTTTATTATGGACGGACACGGTGCGGACAGAGATCAAGCTGAAGAAGAACCACAAACTGACTGCAAAGGTGTTTCTTCTTTTCTTTCTTTTCTTTTCCTTAAAAAAAAAAAAAAACCTCCTTTTTACTGGCGTAAAACGAGAGAATTAGAAAACGAAGAAATGAATCACGGTGTCGCAGTAAAACACCGTCTTTTCATTCAAGCCGTTTCACTGTGCAAATGAAACACGAGCTTGTATCGTGTTTCTGAGCAGTTCAGTGGTGCACCGAGTGCACTGCGCCTCGCTGCTCTCCAAATGGAAGCGTTCATGTTTTATTGCCACCCTCACTTTCATGGCCTGCCAATTTGGCTCCCTGAGTAAACAGTGTGTACGAATTGCTGATAATTGGAAGGGTTGCCAGCAGCATGGGAGAGAGTTCATAGATCATAGGTCAATGTTTTTGGGCTGCTGGCCAGCTGCAAATGGGTCAGCACTCATTAAGAACCTTTCGTGTGGACTTGCACCTGAGCTGTCACGAGCATTAAACCCGTTTAAAACATGTTTATTGCGCATTGTGACCGCTTTCCTCATGCTTAAACTGGGTGATGCAGACTGGTAACAAATGTTAACAGAGAGTGATTTAAACTGTGTTCATACTTGTTTAATAATTCTTCTGCATTCTGGGAACTGTGCATTAAAAAGCATTTTACACCACAGCACTACTGAATTCTTGAATCTGAAAGGTTAAAAGCGGTTGACTAATTGTCTATATCCAGTGTCACGCTGAAGAGGATGGGTTCCCGTTTGAGTCTGGTTCCTCTCAAGGTGTCTTCCTCATGTCGTCTCGGGGAGTTTTTTGTCTTGTCACTGTCTCCTCGGGCTTGCTCATTAGCAAGCTCAATCTACATCCATGGCTCTGTAAAGCTGCTTTGTGAAAATGTAGATTCTAAAAAGTGCGATAATAAAACTGACTTGAATTATTGAATATATTGCTGATAAATAATTCAAACCACCCACTGCACTGCAGTCCAAAAGCAGTTAACTTCTCGTCTTTTCCACATTTTCAATTCAGTTATGACCGTGCGGATGCAGTGCAATTCCCACAACGTACGCGTAGTCTAATCAAAGCTTTAATCCTCGGCATGGTCATTTTAACCCACCATAATTACACATTACTCCGTTATACTGTCTCCAGTCTGAGTTTGAACCATAAATGCCCTGACAGGCAAATACACCACTAATAGTCATGTTAGTCATTTTGTGATTGGGGCGTCAGTGGCTACTTAATTCCAGGCCACGTCTCAGAGCTGTGCCAATGTTACCCAGGCCTGTCATGTGCAGTGGCGCTTAATAAGTTGGACACAACAAACAAACATTAATGGTTCTTTCGGCAAACATTTGGGCAAGTCACTGAAAGCTTGCTGGCAAACATCCATACCCAGAGTGCCTTGCTTCCCTGCCTTGATCCACCTTTCTTATGTTCTGACGAATTCTTATGCTTCTACATCCAGGAAGAGTGGCTCCAGTCCTGGTGATCCGGAGTTTGGTAATGTTCCTGCTCAAAGACACCTCCTAACCCTGGTGGTTAACTGCTGCGTAACTGCGAGTCAAATGTTGCCTGTATCAAAAATTGTAAAAGTTTTGCTGGAATCTGTCACTGAGCTGAGCTCCTCTGTTCTGCCTAATTGTGTTATATTTCAGCAATTGAGGCAAAAAGCTGTTTGTTCACATTCATTTATTTTAATTCACATTTTACTTTTCATCGTTTTCATATTCTTCCACTCTCGCCAATGCGTCTTGAGAATCAGATGCACTGGAGAACTGGATGTACTCTCTCTCTCTCTCTCACACACACACACACACACACACACACACACACACACACACTGTTTGTAAGCAAATATGACATAAATCCATGCCATTTTCCACTAGATGTAGATGCAACAGACTCCGATTGGTTATCGCTTTTCAAGTATTACAGCATTGCTTGGGGAAAAGAAGCATGCCAGATGTCCGAAGTAGACCAGCATGCTTTGCACTCCAGATCCCACAGGGCCTCAAGCCTCGCCTTGCTGTACACACAGCCAACGTTACTGTACATCTGTTACTGCGCTCCTAGCAATTATGCTAACATCCAGTGTATCTCTCTTAGGACCAGATGTACATACGTGAGGAGGCACGAAATGAGGCGAAATGTGACTTAATTCGGGTGCAAAATGCACTCATAATGTCTGGAGCTCATCACACAAACTGTAGCTAAGTAATGAGGCAGAGATCTCTGCAAGAGACGTGTCCAGAGCAGTGTTAGACAGCTACATAATTAAGCCTGGAGGCCATTAATGAATACTAGAATATGACATTCACATTAATGACATGACATATTATACAATAATGTGATATCGTTACTAACTATCTATTATTATCCACGCTGTCAACTGTACATAAATCCATCCTGTGAAAATCTGTAGAGTCTTTCATGCATTGGTATTATAATAGACTAGATTAAGATTAGGCTATTAAATAAATTACATAAAACTCACACCTCAGTGATGGATAAATTTGAACATAAACTTAACATGGATAACTTTAGGTGAGTGTTTTCCTATTTGATGTTGGCTATCATTGACGCTACGAGTTAAAAAGCACTATTAGTAAGAATATCATGTTTTCTTTTTTTTTCTTCAGACAGGATTTATAGCTTGGCACTGAACAAAGTGCTGGGTGACTGGTTCGGATACAATATTTTCCTCTATCACGATTTCTATCATGTTGCTTTGCTGCGCAATTAGAGTGAATAGTTCTTTCACGAAGGTCATAAACGATCTCTTATTATTATAGGCTGTCATAATTAAATAGCATTTATGAGAATGAATGAAAAATAACCCAGCCTGTGTTGACAGTTCAATTCAAGTCAATTTTATTTGTACAGCACTTTTAGCAGTGGACACTGTCACAAAGCAGCTTAACAGAAATAAATACATTCAAATTAAACTAAATCAAAATAAACTGTAAACGTGTGAATTGATCCCTAATGAGCAAGCCAGAGGCGACAGTGGCAAGGAAAATCTCCCTGAGACGATATGAGGAAGAACCTTTGAGAGGAACCAGACTCAAAAGGGAACCCATCCTCATCTGGGTGATAAAGAATAGTGCAATTATAAATAAATCCCTTATACAACTGTGTACTACATGGTCAAATAGTGCAATTGTGCAACCAGTAAATTCATCACAGTTTTCATATGAAGTCTGGTTTGTTGAACCTATCCACTGTCCACTGATGGAGTCCTGAGTGCAAAACTGCAGCCCCAAAGCCACCAGAGCAATCAGAGTCCCAAGCCATCACAGTACAACTCCTCATATAAGATCTCCAAGCTACCTCCATGGCCCCCAAGTGACACCATCCCCAGCAATCCCAATGATCTTCAGGCTCTCCATGTGGGGCCACGCCCAACAGCACCGAGTGATCTCCAACCGATGAGAACTCCAACCAGAAGTAGGGCAGCAGAATGGATCAGGCAGGTCCGGAGAGCACAAGGGCTCAGGATCACTGGTATCTCAGGAGTAGCATGTGTAGCTCGACAAAAACTTTTGTCCCATAATGGTTAAGGACAATGTACTTTGCGTGCCGAGTGCAAGCAGGGACTCCGGCAAGACTAGCTGTGACAGTAAATAAAAGGGAGAGCCAGAAGGTAACAGACATGAGTGCGCCCTGGGACATAAAGTGTCCGACAACTCCACCGTCCACAGCCCTGAGTGAACGAGTGAGAGTGGGGGAGGCGACAGCATCCAAACATCCCAGTTCACCACAACACTCTATGCCTGTGAACCCTCCAGACCTGCCCCTGTACCCCCAATTCTGCCGAAAAACCACTTACCTGACAACACTGTCTACAGGCTACTGCTCTGAGGAACACACATGACACTAATTTACACCAGGTTTTTGGGACACAAATTCATGCTCAAATATGGCCACCACTAATTGTCCAGGGAAGTTGAAAGGATTATGTAATCAGTCACACTTTGTACCGTTCCACATTTTCCTGCGTGGATTTCTCAGTTTTTAGCCATCCTTTGCAAATTGCATATGTATGAGTGAGAGCATCACAATGCATTTATTTTGCAATTTGTATCTCTCTAATAATTAAATTTCATTACAGGTTCCAGCAGCATCTCAATTTCGCTTGACTCTTCATTCTGTTGTAACTGTGCGCCCTTATGTGTTCTATCAAGAAGCACTTGCCTCAAACTCATAGCGGTATAGCCACATTGTCTAATGTTGCCAGTAATGCAAAATCATTTCCATGAGGCTGAGGAACTTGAAATGAAATGATTCATCTCAAGAGCCAAAATCTTGTACTTTGTCACTCAACCAGATCGGTAATGCAAAAATGATTTCCGTATGGCTGAGGCCTGCCAGAGATTGGACTTGTCTAGGTGATTTTCTAGCTAATGCCTTTGTCACTGAGTCAACACAAACTACAGTTTTGTAGGAGCTGCAAGACGGTGAGTCACCAGTAAAAAAGCTTGGCAAAGGCAGACTGAGGTACGAGACAATGACGCAAAAATAAAAAGTAATAATATAGAAATAGCATAAGCTATGCCAGCACAGGTGGGAGCAGGATGCAGAGCGCTAAGTGATAAACAGAAGCACGGGCAGATGGTGGAAGAAAAAGAGCCCAAACTTTTCAGCAGGTGTAGGATGACCAGTGGGAGGAGGTGCGAATTAAAGAAGTAGAATCTGAGAGCGAGTCAAAGGCAGAAATAGAAATAATGGCCGCAGCAGGAATGAAGGGAATACGTCCGCGGCTGATATAAATGTAGAAATTGCGGTAGCTATGGCGAAAAGCATTAAAAACCTATATAGCAGCCATTATAGCTCCACCACCTGCTTTGTAACACACCCACCATGATCCTTAAAGGAGCGAGATCGTCAAAACAGATTGCACATCGACTCAGTGTGATTTCGAAAACTGTTTTATGCCCCTCTTGGTGCACATGAGGCTTTGTCTCGAACTTTTAAAGGGCCGAAGGAGCGAAAAAATCTCAAATGGCCTCAACTTTTGACTCTTGTACACTATGTCTTGACATAGGTGGAGGAATGTTCATAGAGCTTGTCTGTTAATTGGGAATAACTTCCCTAAAGAGACCCTAGAGAGCCACTCTTTTTCTCCAGACCTGTCAGCACTCCTTTCAAATGGGGATTTGTCTTATTTCGGAGACCTTTTCTGCCATTTAATATGAATCCCAGGCTACAGCTGCTGGAGTGATCAAGGGAAGGAAAGCTTGTAATGCGTTCTGGCCCCAATGGCCTCCTGCACTCATCTTCATTACCATGGAACCCATAGGATATTGACCAAATTCTTTGAAATGTCTTGTATAAAAAAAAGATACAAATGGTTCAAGTCAGGATGGGGCTTGAGTTAAAGCTAGCTTTTCTTATGGCTTCAGATAAATTCACTCACACTTTTCAAATGTTGTGTGCAATCAGACCTGAGCTTTAAAAAAAGAAAATCACAGAAAATTAACAATTTCTTTACCAGGCAAGATGATCTTACTTTACAGTTCTTTTTCAGGAACTGGGGCCACAGATAACAAAGAGTAATTTCTAGAAACTACAGTTATTAGCTACTACAATTGACCAGTACATGCTAGTAAACAAGACAATCTTGTTATTAAAAGATATTTTCTTTTCCTTCTCTTGAGTCTTTGCAAATTTCATTATTTTTTATTCAGGTTATTGGACTATTACAATTACATGATTAAAGGTCATCAGTAAGCAAATATCTGACCATAAAATGTAATTCAGTTCATATCTACTTGCATACACATTTGTGTCAGTGATATATATATAAGTATAGAAAATAATTATGTTTTTGGAATTCTGTAAAATCGCTCACTGAACTGCAGAAGCTATGAGTTAATATTTGCAAGGCGCAGAGGCCTTAAGTGTTTCAGTTGGAGCGGAGGAATTTCCAGGCATCGTGAAGAAAAATATTTAGATTCGAAGTCCTCAAATAAAATAGATACATTGAGAAGCGGTGTCATGGACCACTGAGAAGTGGAGAGTCAACTTCCTGTCCTCTTTGTGGCTTGGCTGAGATCTCTGAAAATGGCCTTACCTGCATTCAGGCTCAATTTATTTTTTTGGAGGAGATACAGGTCAGAAACTGAGTCTTCTTAGGAGGAGAAAAGCTGGGTTTCAAATCAAACAGTTCTCTCACTCAGTTGACTCCTCCATCTTATTTATGAGTGTACCCATAAAAATGGCTTTCAGTGACAGTGGTAAAAAAAAAATCCCTCCTTTATGTTGGACACAATCATGACTTTTACTCTCATTTATTTTACTGACTGACATGTTTTCTTCTATCAGCTGAATGACTGGTTGGTTAATTGATTCATTGGAACAGTATACATTGCCAGGCAGAAGTTTTCAAACACCTTAAGTTTACAGTTTTATCGAACTATTATTACTGCAGAACAAATTAAAAAGCATACAGAACAGCGATGAAAGAAAAAAGAAAGCGGTCGATCCTATTCTTTCTCTAAATGGATGCTTTATTAAGGACAGGCACACTTGCAGGGTAAGACTGTTAAGCCTAAAGATTAAAGATTCATAGGCAGCACTAGTATTAACTGTAAAACATAAATATGTGATATGCGTAGTCTCTCTATAGATTACTAACGTCTCAGTTTCGGTAAACATTCATAATAACAATTTCTCTTTTGTAGTGTCAGTGCATATTAGGCTAATCCATATTCTGCAAAAAAAATGATATATATCCAGTTCAACTTGCTCTCAGTGGTTGGAGAATCGTTTTCAATTTGCAGTCGTATTCTGTCCTATGTACTCTTGTCTGAGGTGTTTTAATTGTATTGCATTTGTATGTGTATAAAGAAGGGATTAGTCAGAAAATCAACCAAGAGGCCAAGGGTAACACTCAGCACGATGCTTCCACCACCATGCTTCACCATGCTTAGAGGAGGAGCCATGTTGGGTTTCTGCAAAACCTAGCACTTGGTGTCCAAGCTAAAAAGTTCCATTTTGGTCACATGTTTGCTGAGTCTCAGCACGTCTTCTGGATTTCATGTGACTCGCCATTCTTGCATAAAATCCAGCTTTGTGGAGTGTCTGGACTACACTGAAGAAAATATATATATATATATATATTCAGTGGTTCAGTAAATATGACAAAAATAAATCAGCGATTTTTACAAAAAAAAATAATAATAATAATTATTATTATTATTATTATTAGGATTACTTAAATGCCATAAGTTCTGTACTAAATTAATTTATATGCACTACTGGGCTAAAACCCAACGCGCATCTTTAACCTACTTTACTGGGTTAAATGTAAGTTGCAAGTGCTCACAAAACTAGAAATAAAAATAGAAATGATGTTAAGTTGAATCGATTGCATACTAATGTGGGGGGCGTGGTTTTTGATCTCAGTTTGCACATACATTAGCAGAACTTTAAACTGATTGAGTGTTAAGGATGGGTTGTTTTCAATAAATCTTGTTTTGTGCTGGCTTTAAGGCCTAAGCCTACTGTATTTTGAAAGATCAAATGTTTCAGTAAATTTTTCTTGGTTCACTTTCTTTGTACTTCTCAGTCAGGTGTATGGGACATGTGTGTGTGTGTGTGTGTGTGTGTGTGTGTGCGTTTGTGTGCACGTAGTCCTGTTGGGATTTGCCAGTTCAGTCTTTATAAAGGCTGATATATGTGCATGTACCTATTGGTGTTCTACTTCTGGTTGGAACCTTTTATGATGTTAGTGGCCATTAAGTTGCGATGATGATAAATGATTTACAACAGCAGACATTTTCAAATGGGAGCAAGAATATAATATTTAGATGATCTTTAGCTTTCACAGTGTTGAAATTTACTTGTCAAAAAGAAAACGGCTAGTTAAATTTACTTGACTAGCTACTTAATTTTCTTATAAGAATAATCCTTGGTGCCTTGAAAACATTACGTAAAAGATTGTATCCGATATATAATTGATATATATATATTTTTATCCGATATATATTCAATATTTTATTTAATTTTTTTCTAAATTAGAAAGGTTCGGCCTGTTGGTTACTTCTCTGGCTAATCCCGTCTTTACCCAGTCAGATAGCCTGAATGTGACTGCTGTTGGCAGTTGTGCTTGTGCCATATTCCTTACATTTTTAAATACTGGATTTTTTTTATAGCCAAATCTTGCTGGATACTTTTCCAGAACTTCTACCACCAACTTTTGATTGTCGTTTGGTATTTGTTATGCTATTTGTGTAGGTATTTGCTCTAACAAACTCTAGGGCATTCCAAGAACTGGAAGTATTTATATTGAGATCACATGACACGTTAAATACACAAGTCAACTTCATTCAGCTGATTATGAACTTACATAAATAAATGAAGGTTTGTCATATAGTTGTGAACAAGTATGAAGGCATGTGTGTGTGTGTGTGTGTGTGTGTGTGTGTGCACATGTGTAATACATGATCTTTATTACCTCTAGCTCATCTAACACTGGTAATTCAGTCTTGCAGCCTTTGACATGTCATACTTTTCAGTGACAACATGCAGACCCTTAAATCACACTTGTTCCCATGAGCCTTCTTATATTTATAATGTAATCACTTTAGCAGTCAGCCAAATCCTCTGCCTTGTCAAATATCACATTGGGGGTTATATAACTACCAGCTGTTTTAGCATTAAATGGCCATGTAGATGCCTATAAGCATTTCAGGATAAAGCCAAAACCAGATCACTTGTGACATCATTATATATGGGACAGAGGATAAGGGTTCATCTGAGATTAAAATCTAATAGAGCGCCTGACCTTTGGGCATGAGTTACTTCATAAGACAAAATAAATGCTGTGTCTGTTCTGCAAAGATCCGCAAACGAACTGCATCAGGAGTGTCATAAATCATTTTGATTGAACATAGATGAATAGTTGTAGCTGGTAGAGAGCTGGGATCACACACACTCGGACCCTGAAGAAAAAAAAAAAAAGAGTTAAGTGTGTTCACCTAAATGTAAGAGTTAATGTATAACAAAGCCAGGAACATTATATTCTACTTCTGGCTTCATTCTGGTCTTTTTTTTTGGCAGATATGTACCTAACAAATAGTATCTATTCGCTTAACAATGAAATGCCTACTTACGCATATAATATGAAGATAAATACATCCTTATGCATGCAATCTGATCTGCACGGGCTAATATGCCATACGTTATCCAAGCATATCCATTATTATCCATGCAGAAATCATCTTAATAAACTACTTTAGAGTATAAAATACTCAACACTACTTCAGTTCTTAGCTTTGCTGAATTCTTGTGCAGTAAAGGCATCAACCAGCATTATTTCAGTGTAAACATGCCACACCCACTGGAAAGCTGAACCATATTAAAGCTGGATATGTTCGTATCCCGTTGTGCGCAGACGCTGACAGATAGAAAATAACTCCAGTTTAAACTCCAGATAAGCATCAGAACAAAAAAGTGATGTTTTGAGTCACGACTGTATTGGAATTACAGTCAAAAACTGTTTTCCTTTATGCGAGTGAGGGAACTTCTGTCTGAAAATCATTAAGATTACTTTAAGACAAAACATTGCGTCACGTGGATAACAATTTGAAGTTGTAACCCAAGGAGCTCTGCTACACTTTCTTTATGCAAACAGCACGTTCCTCAGAGATGCTCTAGCATGTGAGTTTGTAAAGATGGTTTTGATCCCTGGGCTGATCCCTGTGTTAAGGGTGTCACTGCCTCTTTAACACGGCTTTGTCTTGGCGAATCAGTTATCGGTGATGCTTAGCAGTATTGCTTTTCATTCATCACATGAGGCCAGCGTGCCACACTGAAAAGCAAAACCTTCATCGCATTGCTCACATTAAGTCGCTCGATCTCTTCAGTTTCCAGTTTTTTTTATTTAATTCAACGCTGATTTTGCATCAGAAGTGAACTCCTGGCTGTTATCTTGCATTTCCCTTTCATCAGTGCAATGCAGTCGTGCCACACTGAAATGAAATCACTGTCCAATTATATTCATAAGCTGCGCTCAGGAGTGTAGCCGTAGATGAAGAAGGGGCGAAGGGCAAAGTGTCATTTTCCAGGACGCGCTGTCATCCACATAAAGGTTTCTTAATGTAGAGTATAATGTAGTTTCTTATTGTTTCTTCAGTAATGAACTGAACCTCACTCAATGCATTCGCTTCTCCCCAAAGTCAAGGTTAAATTCTTAGAAAACGTATCGAAATAAATCAACAGTGGCAACACCAAAAAAAGAGCCCTTCTAAATAAAAAAACGCATTAAATTGAAAACAGTTCCGTTTATTTTGTCCAATTCGCCTCGAAAACTACAATATTAGCTAAACAAATAAGCAACATCCCCGAGGTAATTTTGTTGCATTGTTCAAAACATTGCCTGTGGTTCTGCTTCACTTGTGCTTTAAAGAAAATATTAATTAAAGGTAATAAGTTGAATTACTTATTACAAATGTGGGGCATAATTATGTTGAGTAAAGTGTATCCGTATAACGATACTTAGGTACAAGAGAGAGTATAGTAACTTACCTGGGGAGGCAACTTTTACATCATATTAATGGCACACATAAGGAACTCTTTTGTTTACTGCAATGAACCATTTAAGCGTTCAGATTGTTCTCTGATTTCTCACAGCTCTGTGTAAAAAAAACAACCGTGTTTACCAACGAGGAAGAATTTCTTCAAGAGTGTAGTGCGTTTCTTTTATTTTGCGATCGCACTAAGAATGATTGGGAATAAACTCTTATTCAATAAAACCATCATTGTAAGTCTTTTTCCCCAAGTCTCCTAGACAGTAGTGTAGCATATCGTGTAAATCTATAGGCTCAGTATGTTTGGGTCAGCGCTGCATGTATCTCCAGGGAGGATAGGCCGAACCCAATAAAGCAGCGGCGAGTGCGAGAGACGGGAGGAATGGCGCCAATTCTAATAAGAGAAATGCGGGCCTTAAGAAACCGCTAATAGTTCCTAAAGTTTCCTGTCCCATGAGCCTCAGTGGCAGGAGGGAGGAGGGCTAAGGCGGAGGCCGCTAATCAGTGTCAGGCTCCTGGAAGAGACGGCTTTCCTTGTGTGTATGTGTGTGTGTGTGTGTGTATGTGTGTGTGTGTGTGTGTGCTGAGGAAAGGGTATATTGAGGTATCCTGGAGAGAGAGCAAACGAAAGAGAAAAAGCCTGAACAGAGTACTGAATATTAATGTTCATTTCTATCCTGAAATACAGCAGCCTCATTGCCTAGCAGACTGCTTCAATGTACATGAAACCTGTTTTTTTTTTGTTTTTTTTTTTAAAGGGAGAGCTCCACCCATGGGACAGAAAGAGGGAGAGAGTGACAGAGAGTGACTTGGCAGGCACCTATTTAGAAAATAAGGCTCAGTTCAGTAAAAGTTTGCATAATTTAAAAAGAAAGTTGTGGTCATTTTTTTGTAACTTTGTTATTATATGTATAGAATATGCAGGTAATGTATGT
This sequence comes from Pangasius sanitwongsei, assembly GCA_037576675.1. Classification (NCBI taxonomy): domain Eukaryota; kingdom Metazoa; phylum Chordata; class Actinopteri; order Siluriformes; family Pangasiidae; genus Pangasius; species Pangasius sanitwongsei. The sequence continues at coordinate 3,631,660 of CM075014.1, read as the reverse complement.
TATATACAGTTCTGTGCATAAGTCATGCAAAGACATGCTGTAGAGTAAAGATGCCTTCGAAAATAATAAAATTAAATGTTTCGACATTTAAAAAAAATGCTATAAAGAGCAGTAAACAGTAATAAATGAAACAAAGTCAATATTTGGTGGGACGATCCTTCGCTTTAAAAAAAACAGTAGTCTCAGGTGCAGTGTGTGCAGGTTTATAAGGAAATGAGCTGTAAGTGTTACTGAGCATCTTGCAGAAGCAGAAACAGTTCTTCTGGAGACTTCTGACTGTCGAAGTCACGAACTTGTTGAAGGTGCAAACATTCACTGAAGCTCAAGAAGGCAACACGATACATTAAGAGCCAGGGGGATGTAAACTTTTGAACAGGATGATTGACGTTAATTATTATTTTGTTAAAAGATCTTACTTTTGTAACAGTTGTGTACGAATGCCTCAATTGTCCTCAGTGTGAAAAGACGGCTCTCAACATCATACAGCTGCTGTTGGAAAGGAGTCCAATATGCAGGAGATGCTGGAAAAGCAAAGAATGTGCAGGACCTACATCTATTCTGGAGGAGGACTTCCTGAAGAACAGTGGGCCGTTTAACTGCTCAGGACAAACAAGGGACTCGTGAACAATAGAAGAAGAATCAAGCGGATGCAAACTCTTGAACAGGTTCATTTGTGTAAATTCCGTTATTATTGTGTGTTGTGGACTATATGTAAAAAACAGCTTATAGTTATGTGAAATAGCTTACTCAGGGCAGTACTGAATAAAAAAACAAATCTTGTTAAGTCACTTAAAAAAAAGGGAAAAAAACGAATGTTGGATATTTATTGGTCATGGAATGGATGTTCTTGCATTGTAAGTGGGATAGATGATACCACCGAAACTCAAAAGTGCTTGTTGAACATCCAGATTTAGTTCCGCTTTGCTGTTATAATAAGCTCCACTCTTCTGGGAAAGCTTTCCACTAGATTTTGGAGTGTGGCTGCGGGGATTTGTGCTCAATCAGCCGCAAGAGCATTAGTGAGGTTAGGCACTGAGACACAGTCAGTGTTCCAATTCATCCCAGAGGTGTTCAGTGGAGTGTACACCATTCCTGGAACAGGGCGTATGAAGCCCATGTACTCGGGGCTCTTGTGTTGAGGAGTGCATTCTGGACTGCTGGGTCACAGCCTGCACCCTGCACTTTCACTCCGAAGGGCCAAATCCACGCGTGAAGCTAACCTGCCCAAGTGTACCAAATCTTTATGTTTCTTTGCGACAACATATAGTATGTATCTATTCAGTGAATGTGCTGCCAGTGTGTTTATGAATGATTTATTTATGCCATTTTCACACAATGCATGCTTAAAACACCATTGGGATGTACATGCAAAGAAATAAGAAATAATTCAGTAAAAAAGGGAACAAAGAAAGGGAAAAAAATGTAAATTAAAAAAAAAGAGACAAACAAGTGAACATGTGGTGTTTTAAGTGATAAATACTGTTGCGTGTCAGTGCAGGACAGCATGGCGCTCAGCCCATTGGGGGTTAGATGATATTAACATATGCTAAGATGGACTGCCAAATTTTGGAGAATTTTTTGTTGCTTTGTAGAAGATTAATTTTAGATTTTATCTACTGAACATGGGAGGGAGGATTGGGGCTCATCCAGTGGACTAGGATGAGATGCCTGGCCAAGAGTGTCAGTAAAGCCACCAGGTCAACAGTATAGGTTGGTAGTGATGGCCTTGTGGGCAGAACACCAAACAGCACAGTTATGGGTAAAGCACAGATTTCTACGGAAGGAATGGATGAGAAAGATGTACAGATCGACGTTCAGAAAGGGGACAGTTCAGTGGAGGCCTAAAGCATGCAGGCAAGATTAGCTGGGCCTTGATGACATTTATTGCAGTTGGGGTGGAAGTCTGTATAGATTCAGGCAAGTTTGCTTTTGGACCAGTTCATGCAATAAACCGCCTTACATTGTAAAACCCCATGATGAGCACATACGCAGTAGAAGTGATGTGGACCCAGTCCAAAACCTCATCCCCGTTTTCAGTATCAATGTCAGTCCCTAGCTCCTGGGAGTAGATAGTCCATAAGGTATCATTGTAAGGGTATCATGTACATAGTATTCTGCAGTGTTTAGAAGTGGTGCCTGTGAGATTGGGGTTTACTTTTAGAATCTTGTCTAAGCTGGAGGAGTGTGGAATGGAGGGGAAGTCAGGAACTTTTTTGCGAACAAAGTCTTGAATTTGACGTTATATCTGAAAAAATGGGCCTTCGGTAAGTTAAATGCCTGAATTAGTAGATCAAAGTAGGAGAATATCGATGTACAAATATGTTATAGAAACAATCCCATGTGCCTCCCATGCTGCATAGGTGCTATCAAGAGTAGGAGCAGAAACAAAGGATTAGAGTTTACAGGGGATAACAGTGGGGTAAATCCAAAGTCATGTATGAGTTTAGCCCAGATCTTAAGGCAATTTTTAACAATTGCATTCATTTACGTACTTTAAAGGGGATGATGCAATAGAAAGACACAGAAGGGAGAATAAAGAGAAAGGTACATGAGATGTGCTTGATTTGAGCCGTGATGGTGGTTGGTCTAGTTCATTTGTGTGAGACCAGTACAGTAGAGAGTGTATGTTTGCTGCCTGGTAGAAAACAGAAAATAGGGCAGAGTCAGGCTGGCCATTTGTGTTGTTTTCTGCAAAACTTTTTTCACAAATTCTAGGAATCTTCTTGTTCCAAATAAACTGCGAAATAGAACTATCAAGGGTGTGGAAGAAAAAAATTTGGAATGAAGACTGGAACACTTTGAAAGAGATAAAGAAATTTGGAGATGATGTTGTTAGGACAGGATCCAACCACCATGCTAACATCTTGGCTAATAACTATACCAAGCAATGACTGAAAGTTGCCACAGAAGATGGGATCTTTGTCGTTTTTTTTTTAGTATAATGGAGATGTGAGCCTGCCGTAGAGTGAGGGGAAGCGTACCACATTTAAAGGATTTATTAAACATATATAATAATAATAACAATGGAGATCATTTGTCAGCAAACATCTTTAAAAATTCTGATGGGAAACCATCAGGGCCAGGGCACCTTCAAAGGGATCTTCAAATTAAAGGCACCGTCAGCCTCGATGGAGAGGAATATTTAGTGAAGTAAAGAATTGATCAAGCTGTGTGTCATCAGTTAAGTTCTCAGAGGTGTACAGAGAAGAATCGAATTCTCTGAACTGGTCATTAATGGCAAGAGGATTTATGGTTATCACACCATCTAAGGATTTACGGTGCCATATCACACCATCTAAGACATCTGGATTGTCGTTGATAGAAATAAAGAGGGCGATACAGTTATTTAGAATTTCAACAAAATCAGGTCAGAGCGTGAATTGAAATGACAGGGAGAACGTGCCAGGGACACACAATGGAGGAAGATGTCAGCTATTACGACTGCCTGATCGGATATTCCTGCGGGGCTGTAAGAGCAGGAACTAACGGAAGGGAGTAGTTTGATGTCAGAAAGAAAGGAGTCGATCTGCCAGAATGTTTGGTGTACAGGGGAGAAAAAGAAAATTGTTTTGCTTTTGCATTAACAGCTGACACTTCATATTGCTCCATAAGCCACATAGGCCAAGGCAGAAATTAAAGTCCCCATCCAGAATGAGTTGGCTAGAATTTAAGTCAGGAAAGGCAAAAAAAAAAAAAAAACTCATTGTCCTGATTAGGGCCATAGATGTTTGCAAAAGTCAGGCAAAAGCTAAAGAACTTTCCTGACACAATAACAAGGTGCCTGTTAGGGTCTGCTATTACTTTAGACACTGAGAATGGGACTGATTTGTGTATACGGATAGCTACACCCCGAGCCTTACTTGAGAATGAGGAACCCACCCTATCAATTTTGAGGTGGTCTGATGGTTTGAGATGGGTTTCCTGAATGAAGGCAATTTTTGTGCTTAATTGCTTTAGATGATTGAGCATTTAATGTTTAGTACTGTAGGTGAATTCAGCACTTTAACGTAATTCTTCCGTTTGCGGTTGAGAGTATGCTGTGCAAGTTTTGGCTGCCGCTTCTCACTGGAGCCTTTCTTTTCTTTTTTCCTTTCTTGTTTTGTTCAATTTTGTCTTGTGTTTGCAGTTTTTGTTCCGGTTGAGTTGTCCACTGACGGAGCTCCAGACCTAGTTCTGAGCGGCGGATTCCCTAGGCGTTTCCCCCAGGTGCGATGTGTGCCTGTGAATTTGCTCGCAGTGGACTGGGTTTGGCGTCTGATCACTTTCCAAGTACCTGCTGCTTACGCCGATGGCAGGCAGATTGGTGTTGTTCCGAGCATGCTCGAGGCTGCTCGGGTGTTTGTGCTCGTTTTGTGTGCAGCTCTCCACCACCTCGGCGCGGATTTCAGATCGATGGAAAACATTCCAACTGGTAAGCCTTAGTGCACCTCCTGGTGCATAGGTCATGTTAGAATTCAACATGTATCAGGGTCAAAGGGTCTCTGTAAGATGAGGTCACTGCCCCACGGACTGGCGGACCACGCCCACAATCCAACAACAGAAAATGCAAGGCTAATGCACCCAGACAAACATAATGACTTTTTGAAACGCAGCACGCAAATAGTGAAAGAAATTAAGCAAGAAACATACAAATAAGCATGTAACTGAGAGACAGATAATATAACACCATATCCCTACCCAATCCCTGCCCTGACCCAAAGCTCAGGGACTGGAAGTATGACCAGCAGCAGAGCACACTCTGGTAAACAAACCAGTATATCCTGATCCTTCCTTAACCCTATAGCTCTATTCCTACATGAACAGAGGAAAAGAATATACCGCAACATTTCTTTGAACATCTAAATGTGATTGAAAGTTGCAAGCACTAGTAATTAGAACACTGTTCTAAAACATAGCTACAGTTATCTGGGATTTGTGGTTCGTGCTTACAGATGATAATGACAATGATAGACAAAACCATTCGTCTAGTCAATGTCAGTATGTATGAACCAAAAATGAAAGAATCCACGTTAAACCAATGTTTACAAAAAAAATGGGAAGCTTTAGCTGGTTGTTAGCTGTCGTCAATAAAGCTGCACTTTGGAAAAGAGTTTTTGGTCATGGGTTAAGATGAGCAGTCATAGAATACATCATGTAAAGTGCTCCCTGGCAGCCGATTTAGTGCCATTGCTACCATAGACAGCCGATGACAAAATTCTGGCTGTGTCAGGAAATTGTATTCAAATTAAAATATCTCTGCTATGATGCCAGTCTAAAAGCCAGCAAATGATAATGCGAAGCTCATGGGATAGCTATAAATACTATAGTGACAAGAGCAAATTGTAAATGAAACACGCTAATGGACAGAAAGGATAGCTTTACTACCTCCCCTTTTTTTTTTTGCAGGAGCCCAGCTCATGTTGATTTTCTTTAATCACAGGTCTATAGTTAGATGATCTTCATTGTATAATCGGACGTGGAGAACATGTCTTCTGAGCTCAGCATAGCATGTTATAGAATTCGGCTAAAATTATATCTAGATCATTTCGGACAGATTTTATTGAGATCACAGCATTTTAATCTCAGAAGATGGCTGTAGTCACACCGGCTAAACTGACTTTATTCTCTCCTACCAGAGAGAGCATCTACCAGCTAATCGAGGCACAAAATGCTGTAAATGCGCATAACTGAATAAGCACTAGGCTGGGAAGAGTCTGAATGTTGAGCTCTTTGGTCCGTAAGCACTGCCCCTTTTTGTGTAGCTGTGTTCTAGACACACACTTGCAACAAGCTCCAATGTACAGATTAGCAGTGAAACAAACAACAACAAAAAAAAAAGGGCTAAGCATGAATGGGAGGGTACTTTATCAGGCCCAGCCCTGTGTAAACATTAGCACCACTGCTATTTATTTTAATCTAGCGAGGTGGAAGCACCCCGACACGGAGGACTTGTTCTTCGGATCAGCTGGACAGAGTGAAAATGTTAGGCTGGACACTACAAATATTTATCCTCCATCATTTATCTGCTACGGTCCCCTTGTTTACTGTGTGCAGTGCTCACTTCCTACACTTTCAGGAGATCAAGACAAACCTGACACTATTCAGAATAAGTAGCAGTTTGAACCCTGAGAAAATTCACGGAAATTTGACATATGCATCACAAAATCATATGTGAAATTGTAATGCTACTAATTATATCTGCCGATCAGATACTGCCATATTCAATTAATTTTTTTTAAATCTGGTCCACTTTAAAATCCCGTCCCCCCACCACCATTTTCTCCCTGATTTATTTAATTAGACATTTCCCACATACCAGTTAGGTCTAGCCTATCATACGACAGCTACAAGTCAGGGAGTGTGAAGGCTATCTCCAAAACACAAGAAGCTTGCCATCTTTTTGATCTTTTTGAGTTGCTGCTCATGCTGCATCATGGGGCAGCATAACACACTCGGAGAAAAGCCTTGCATGAGCTCACAAGCCTTCCATGGAAAGGCCCATGATTGGCTCATGCCACTGTTATTGATAGGGGAGAGAGAATATGCCCTTCCCACCTGAGAGCACGGCCAGTTGTGTAATTTGCTCAGATTCTAACTTGTGATCCGGGCAATAGGGTGAACACATTACTGTTGCACCGCTCGGGAGCCCACGTTTCACATTCATTCCATGAAAAGTGTGTTCTGTTGACAGACAGGATGCTGATCTTGCACAAGTACATAACTTGCATGTCATTCTTTTGCATTCATCTCCTCGAAAGAGGCTTGCAGGGAAACGTCTAGCTTACTCCTGTAAGTGGATATTAATATGAGATCAGTATCAGGTATCAGCCAATCACCCACAGAGCGCTGAAGTCAGTACCAAAAATCAAAAAAGTGGGCTCAGGACAATCTAAACTCCCATGCTTTTTTTAAGCATGTCCTGATAAATGGCTTTGCTGCTTATAATGGCAGTGCTTCTGCTCTATTTTCCCCTTCTTTTTTCCCTTCTTGTATTTACTCCCTTCTTTGTAAGAAACAGATGTGGAGTCAGCAGGACGGTGCCCCTAGTGGTGAATTTCTCGCCACAGTGAGATCTACCAGGCCCAGCCATCTTTTCTCCACTTGGATGACAGCAAAGAAAGCATGAGAACAAAACCCTATACAGATCGGGATGTCTGAACATTAGCTTTCTAAAACATCAGTGTTCTCTCTTCTTAAGTGAAGAGAGAGAAGAATGATTCTTTTAATCAGTTGGGAGTAAACTTGCAAACAGCGCAGTACAATATCAATGTACATGTCAGTGTAACTGCTTCTGAGTGTCAGTTGCTTTTGTAACAGAAATGTATTAAAAGCATTCACGCTTCACATTTTCTCCACAATGACAAGAAGTTTAGGATTAGACCCAAGGCCAAGCCACCTTAACACCAATATGAGATTTCATTTTTGGTCTCCACATCAGATTCTCTCATTTCTTTCTAGCCCAGACTGTAGATTCATGCAGTCTATCAGTGACAGTCGTGTCAGGTGATTAGACAGAGTGAAAGTGGGAGCTGTACTGTGATGGCTTGGGACTGCGATTGCTGGAGTGGCTTTGGGGCTGCGGTTGCCACGAGCACCTTCATACTCAGGACTCCATCAGTGGACGGTGGGTAGATTTTAACCAACCGGACTTCTTGCAAAAACTGTGATGAATTTATTGGTTGCACAACTGCACTATTTGTCCTTAT